>JABUQX010145687.1:7500-17500 GCA_015478945.1 Trachelipus rathkii
TTTCAGGAAATAGGTGTACGACAGTTTCACAACTCTGTTTGCCACACTGACAGAGTGGAGATGGAGTGTCTTGGAGTTGGAATCTATGTTTGTATTCTTGAAGGTTTGATGTCCGGATCTCAATCTGGAGTTAGATCAGTGTCTTTCGTGGGGTAAGTATTGTGAGGGAGACATTTCGGGGGCGGGAGTAGTTTGTGAGGTTATTAGTTGGACGGTTGTTTAGGTATCGCTGTGTGAAGTATGAATGAATATGATTTGTTAAAGGGGTGTTATTTGGGGGAGGGGGATGGTTCTAAAGAGTTCGCCATAATAGAGGGCTGCGGAAGATCCCATTGTTGTAACTTCTTTGTGTTAGCGTAAAATTGGGTTCCTATCATATCAAGATGGTCTAGAATTGGTAGAATTTTTGTTTCTTCATGCAGATGTTGAATAGGGGTGGTTTTCAGGCAACCAGTTATTGATCGTAGGGCAGTGTTTTGTATTTTTTGTAGTTTATTCCTATTGGTGGGGGAGGTTAGTGGGTACCAGACTGTTGATCCGTAGTTGATTGCGGTTCTTGAAAATTGTTTGAATATTGTTGACAGTGTGGATGTTTCATTGCTGAAGTTATGTTGGGATAGGGTTCGGAGTACGTTCAATTTCCTGTTTGCTGTGCTTATGATGTTTTGGATGTGTGGTGTAAAGGTGAAGTGAGTGTCGAAGGTTATTCCGAGTATTTTGGGTGTTTTGTTTAGGGGAATGATGGAGTTGTTTAGGGTTACTTGTGGGTGGAGTGATGATTGGTGTCTGTCAGTGGTGATTAAGGTAATAGATGATTTCTCTGCAGAGGCTGACATTCTATTGGATGCCAGCCGATCTTCAAGTGATTTATGTAAAGTCTGGTGAGGATCGTGTGGTATGGGTACTGAAGAGGGGTCAAATATGGTTATAGTTAAGAGTCGTCTGCGTAGAGTAATTATTTTTGAGTTAGGAAATTGGGGGTAGGGATGTCAGCACTAAATAGGTTGAAACAGAAATGGGGACAGGATGGCTCCTGGGGGACTCCATTTCTTAACTTCACTGTTTTTGAGTTCTGGTGTTTGCTTGATACCTGGGCTGTGCGTCCTGATATGAAATTAGATAACCATTTTTTGTAGTTATGTAGGGGAGCATTTAGAATATTTTGGATAAGGATGTGTCTGGGTATTGTGTCAAAAGATTTACTGATGTCTATGGATATATATATATATATATATATATATATATATATATATATATATATATATATATATATATATATATATATATATATATATATATAATATATATATATATAAATATATATATAATATATATATATATATATATAACTACACTATATATATATATATAGTGTAATAAATCTACTATATATATATACAGCTGTTGATGTAGAATGAGATTTTTTAAAGCCGTGTTGATGGTTTGGGGAGTGGATGGTGGTTTGAATTTTTGTGAGTATGATTTCTCCATGAGTTTGCAGAGGAATGAGAGAAGGGATATATGGGGCGGTATGAAGATGGGAGATTGGGATCTTTTCTGGGTTTTAATTTAGGTATGATGATTGCTTTTTTCCAGTGTGGGGGGATGTAGTTGAGAGACCAGGATTTATTGAAGATATCAGTGATAAATGATATGGTAGCTGGTCCCAAAAGTGTTTTATGAAAGGTTGGAAATGTTGTCGGGTCCGGTGTAGGAATTTTAAAGGGGTTTTTGATGAGTTTATTGTTTGTGGTTGGAGAATGGGGGGGTCCGGGTTGACTTCTAATTGTATTGTTTTGAGTTTTCGTATTATTCTTCTGTTATTTGCATGAGTGAGTTTGTTTGATATGTTGGAATAGTGTTGTGCGAGGATGTTGAAGTGTTGTTTGGGAGAGGGAGAAGTTGTTGGCGATACCTCTTAGAAAGCTTCATTTATTGGAAGGATGTTATTCTTAGTTATGGAGACGCTTTATTATCCTCCACGTTCTTCCCCCTCTTCAGGTCTGCTCATGCTGTCCTTTTAGGTGTTTCTTAATTTTCTGATTTAGTGGGTGGAAATTAGGTGAGTAATCTTTGTATTTAAGGAAATTATTTGTGCCGGTCAGTTCTTGGGTTTATAATCTAGATTTGTTTTCGGATTGGTTTTATCTTTGTTTTATTATGTTGTTACAATTTCAGGGGAGTAAGTGAAGGGATTGTTGTGTTTTCTGTGATTTTGGGTATGTAAAGATTGGAGGCTTTCTGAACTATTTTGGTGAAGATATCTATGGTTTTGTGTAGAGAGTGTGAGTTGTGGTTTAGTGGTGTGGGTAGGTTGGATTCAATGTGTTGGGTGAAGTTCTGCAAGTTGTTTTTTTGTAGTTTGTGAATGTTGTGGTTATTTTGGGTTTGGTAATTTTTGTTCTTTGATAGGTGATTATTATTGGGATGTGGTCTGATGGAAGATCAATTTCTATGTTCCATGTGATGTTAGTGTAGAGAGAAGGGGAGGAGAAAGTAATGTCAGGGGACGTTTTGGTTTGGTTGGTTTGAGGGGGATACGATTAGGTAGGTTTTTATAATTTAACATGTTTAATGGATCGAGTTCGTTGAGAATCAGGATCTCTCGATTGCCAGAGGGGTAATCGCTGTACCAGGCAGTGTGGTGGGCATTGAAGTCGCCTCCTATTATTAGGTTGTTTATTGTGTTGATGGGATGTAAGTTTGGTTTGTAGTTGTTTGGGCAGTATTGGGATGTAGGATGGGAAATGTATATATTTATGATATTGTGAGGGGTGTTATTGAAGAGAATAGTAAATGATTGAATATTGAGGATTGGGTCATTCAGCAGGTTGGTGGTTTCGGTTGTAGTGTTGTGGTAGGGTAAATTGTTTTTAATTAAGGTTAGTAGTGTGTGGGTTTTCTGGTGGTGATTTGGAGTAGATGGAGTCATATTCATAGAAGGGTGTTTTTAAAGTGTTTTGTGGTGTGTGGGTTTCCTGTATTAGGGCTATATCGATGCTATGTTTGGAAAGAAAGGTTGAGATTTTGGATTGCTTACCGTTTAAACCGTTTATATTTATCTGAAGAATTTTTATAGTAGATTTGTTAGTGTTTTGTTTGTTTTGGGGTGGAGTGGTGGTTGGTGGGTTGCATATGAAGCAGGACCATGTGTGGTTATGTCGAGGTAGAAGTGTGAAAGGGGAGCATTTGTTCTTATGGATCCATTTTTTGCATTGGGAGCATTCTATAGATGGTTGGTTTCATGTAATGTGTTTCTTACAGATGGGGCAAATATATATTTGTGGGCCTGGGGTTTGGATGAATGTCGCTGGATTGTTCAAGCTCAGTGCTAATGGTGTTAGTTATTGAATTTTTGTTATCTATATGTAAAGAGTCATAGGGGTGAAGGGGTTAGAGGTTGGTCATGGTTGGTTTAGCCTGAGATAGGGTTTTTATTGATGGGGTTATGCAGACCAAAACATGGAACACATAGTATTAACATAGTAGACATAAGAAAACCATTAAAACAAAAATGCAAATAGCAATTACAAAAATAAGAGTAACAGTTACATTAATAAAGAGAACAATACAATCCATATAGATGTGACATACATAGTATCATAATTATAGTTTTTGTAGCGGGGTGGGTATTTTTTATTTTGGTACATATTAGGATCCTTAATTATTATTATATTAATTGTATCTAAGTTTTGGGCAAATACAGATAAGATTACAAAGACTGCAACAAAATGAGTTGGATAATCTGATATAACATAACAGAGGTGTCACTTCCTGATTGAGGGAGGATGATTTCTTCAGGTTCGGCGAGGAGGGACCAGTTTTGTCCCTACCCGAGGAGGGCAGGTTGCTGCCTCTGGCATCCAGGGGTTCACCTGGATAGGGAGATATCTCTGCTTTTTGAGGCCGCAATGACGATCGGACTTCCTCAGTGCCACTGCAACTTTCGCCGACACCACAAGAAGGCAAGCAGAATCTGTCGGATATATATATATATAACCAGCCTTGTAGCCAGCAGCCAGCAACCATGTAGCCAGCAACGCCAGCCAGCCATGTAGCCAGCAGCAACCTTAGCGTAACTATATATATATGGCCAGCCTTTAGAAGAAATAATATACATGTATACCATATATATATTACGTCTCGTGGCATAGGAGGTTGACTCTCATGCAAGAGAAACGCTGGTTCAATCCTCCCCGTAGCAGTCTGAGTTTTATCTTCCTGGGGACCAGGGTAAAACTCGGCTGTGAACCCACGATAATTGGCGACGAACTTGGGATCACTGGCCTTAAAAGAGGGGATAAAGCACGTTAAAGGAAGTTATTTATATATGTATATATAGCATATATATATATATAACAACAATAATATATATATATATAACCATATATATATATATATATATATATACATATATATATATGCTTTACTATATGTAATGTAATGTAATAATAATAATAATAATAATAATAATAATAATAATAATAATAATAATATATATACGGTATATATATATGTAATAATATATAGCATAATAATATGAAATAATATAATATACTATATATATATAATAATATCATACTTTGCTATATAATATATATAATATGTAACAATAATAATAATAATATATATATGTATAATATATATATATAATAATAACATATATATATATATATATATGTATATATATAATAACTCTATATATATACTATATATATAATGTAATATAATATATAGCATAATAATAATAATAATAATAATATAATAATAATATAATATATATACTTTCAATTCGTTTTAAATTATATTCGCAGTTTAATCAGGTCTTAAAAAATTCAATCATGTGAAGGCCTTACCTCTTAGGTAAATAAGTCATGGTTTTCCCTGAAAATTATGGTCTTTAAAAATTGCTGTAATATTTATTTTTATTTGCAAATGTTTTTGATGTGCTGTCTTCAAGCTGACTACCAACAGGTACACCTTCCGTGATTGGTTATATTTAGCGGCCTTAAATTACTGTGACATTCCAGGAGTTCTGGCGAAATATCACTTGTAAAAGCACACAGCAGATGACTTCATAAACAATATGAAAGCAAACACATTAAAACTCTTTAGAAAAATGTAAGTTCATAATACGTTAGTAATTTTAATTATTGCTTTATTATCTACATCTTGATTGATGTATCTTTCTTTAACAGTTTTCTAAAATAAATCATTAAAAATATTTCCCATTATAGCATTCATGTTTTTATTTCGACAAGATTTTGGGGGGGGGGCAACCCACACTTTACTACACCCATATATATATATATACTATATACCTATATATATATGCTATCTCATATATATATATATATATATCACCACCATATGCTCATATACTGCCTACCTCTGCCATCTTCTCTCTACTATATCTCTCTCTCTCTCTAGGATTATTTATAATGTATGGACATCGTTTCATTTAGTTTTTATTTATTTTTGACTGAATATTGATTTCACAATATTTCTTTGACATTTAAAATATGTATAAGCCCGGACTCACCATTGGAGTTATTATTCAACCAGTGTGTACTTTCTCTATGGGCCGTGGTGGGTCCTGTATTAAAAGAATACTATATATATATATATATACTTATAACATATATATAACTCTTAAACTAGCTTCCCTTACCTCTATATACTACTATATACATATATATATATATATATATATATATAAATATACTTATATATATATATATATATATACTTAACCTCTTATATATATACCTTATATATATAAATATATATATATATATATATATACTCTTTACCTATATAATAACTATATATATATATACTATATAACTCTATGCTATACCATACCTACACTATATACCACTACTCTATACTATACCCTGCCTGCACACATAGTGCTGCACACCTGTACCTGCCTGCACACCTACACCTACTGCTGCTCCTCTGCGCCTACATACACTGCACCTCTTTATATATATATATATACTCCTTGGTGATGGGACGATTAAGAATTTTGACGATGACGATTACGATTATTTTATATTAAAAAAGTATATTGAAAAATTGCTATTATTTTTTTTTTTTTTTTAGTGCATTTAACAAATTTATAATAAGGAAGAATTAAATTGTGTTCTTCATTCTTATTTAAATTTACATTAAGAACCATGTTAATACATAGAAAGTTTTCTTGTTATTCATTATCTTGGTTTATATCTAATTTCTATATAATAACAATATATCTTATGTATGTAATAATAATAATATGTAACTAATAATAATAATAATAATAATAATAATAATAATAATAATAATAATAATAATAATAATAATAATAATAAGGAAGTTAGGGTAGAATTAAGAGTGAGAAGCTAAGTGAATAAGGTAATAATGATAACGTTTAAGGTGTTCACAAGTAAATCAGTTGAATGTGAACAAGTTGGAATTGTGAAAGAATCTGGAAGCAAATGAAGAGGCGCTTGTTAGTTAGTAGTGAAATAGAAGTATGTGGATGTGCTAAGGAAGTAGGAAGTAACAATGTCAGCAGTGAGTGGTGGAATGAAGAGGTGATGCAAACTATTTAAAGTAAAAAGAAGCTGTGGTTGAATCTTCTTTAAAGCCAATGATAAGTTTCAAAAGAAGATGCTTGGAATTTAATAATTAGAAAAAAAGGAATACTAAAAATTTTTGTGGAGAAAAATAGAAGTAAATAGACAGTTTGGAAGAGGAGGATGAATGGGGGAAAACAAGAGAATAGGAAGCACTTCTGGAAGGCGCGAGAGTTAAGAATGAGAATAAAGGGAATCTGTGAATGAAAAGGTATGGTGCTTTCGTAACTGATGAAATGGATGTGAGGGGGTATGGAGGAACGAGGAATCTGCATAGCATTAGTAATGAAGAGGTGATATTGTTGATTGTCATCATTATAGTTGCTGCCGCTTTGCGTGGTGCAAAGGAATAGGTATTTTGGGGATGAGTCATTAGTAAGGGTAGGTAATGGATTAAAACTAGTGAAATGATCAAGAGAGCAGGCGAGATGGTGATTAGTTGGATTTGGAATTCGATGTAACAGCGTTTTATAGGAGGTATAGTTCAACAGTTGGAGAAACATAATAGGTACTATATACTGAAGAACAGGGGATTAAGAGTAACTGTAGGAATTATAAGGGAATTAGTTTATTGGTATTGCGGGAAGATATATGCCTGAGCGCTGTTGGTCGAAGAGTGCGTCAGTGCATAAAGGACAGACTGGTGAGAGAACAAGAATTTTGATTAAGTGGTAAGGTTGTGGAATAAAATCTTTATATGAAACAAATGATTGAAAATGAGGGAGAGAAGAAGAATATAATTGTATTTAGGTTTATGGATTTGCAACAGGCGTATGATGAGGATTAATAGAGAAGCTCTGGGCAGATGTTAGTGATATGGTGTTGGTGGTAAAGCTTCTGAATGGAATCAAATATGTATGACGATAGTGCAGTGTGTAAGAACAAATAAAGTCGAAAGTGATTGTTTAATGATGGAGTGAGGCAGGGATGTACTATGTCCCTTGACTTTCAATTTGTATATCTATTGATAGTTAGGAAAAAGAATTAGAATTGGGGATGGCAGGGGATGGTGTTAGAATAAATGGAGAAGAATAAAAGGAAGTGGAGGATGCCCTACCTATTGTTGCGGATGATGAAGTAGAGGTTGGGGTTGAGAGGATTGGTAGAAGATTTGGCAGGGTGTTTATTAAAGGAAGGGTTTAAAAAGTAACATAGATAAGTAAAGTGCTGAATTTACATGATTGGACACTGTCTTCACTCAGTATTATGATATGTTGAATGTTAAACAATAGATACAATTATAAGGTTTAAATATTTAATTTATATATTGGATTAAAAGGGATGATGCAGAGTGTAGTAATGTTGCGAATGGAGAAATTGGCTAGGGCAGATGGATTGTCTGTGGATGGAAAAGGACAAGTCTTGAGCGCTAGGGTCTTTCATGAGGCATGTTTGTTGTGTTAACTGTGCATAGTGAGCTGAGGACATTGGTCTTGGAATAAGGGGTATAGATCCAAGGCAATATTTTCAGATGAACAATCTTAGGGGTTTGTTTGAGCCAACGAGAAGAATTTATAAAATCAGGAATGAACATATTGAGAAATTGTTATTGGTATGAAGAATGGAGTAAGCTGGGGAGAAGGCAAATTATGAATGTGGTTCGGTCATGAAGATGGATGCTAGTCGGTTGGTTAAGACAGGATGTACTTCTGTGATGAGTGTGCCTGGGAATCGACCAGCTTGGAGACCGAAGTGGTTGGTCAACAAAAGAGAAGGAGAGGAATGTGAGATTTGGCAGAGGCGAGAAGAAGGTTATAATAGGGTGAATGGCGGGGTTTTGCAGGGAGGTGGATTTGTGGGCGGGGCTGCGGAGCCGGTACCTGCTCCGATCAGCTCCAGCTCCCATCATTTAAAAATTACCCGGCTCCGACTCCGGCTCAGCCTCTAGCATTTAAAATTACCCGAAGGCTTCGACTCCGGCTCCGCCTCCGCCTCCAGCATTTAAAATTATAAACATCCGACTCCGGCTCCGTAAAGCTCAACATTTAAGATTGTTCGGCTCCGGCTTCAGCTCTGGCGCTTCGTGTTCGGCTCCGGCTCCGGCTCGGCTCCGACCTCAGTTCTGTATTCTTTCCATTTACCAATGGCAATCGTGTTAATTCTCTGTACAAAATTTTTATGGTTTGATGAAATTGAATGTTTGATAATTAATGACATCTTTATTAACTAGAATTAAAAACAGAAAACATTTTATAGTAAATAAGATTTTAAGAAATACAAAAAAAGAATAATTCACTTTCTTCCTAAATTTACTTTAATACAATTCCTCTTCGAACGATAATTAACTGCCTGTACTTTTGGGTATAATAATATTTAGTTCTTTAGTTTTTACTTTCAAGAAAAAATTGTTTTCAGTTTTCAGGTTTTAAATATTTCCTCTTTGAATTATGAGCAAGATTAGTATGTAATATTTATTAAACATTTTTATTTAAAAAAATATTATAATTCACTTCCTCCAAAATGAAATGTTTCCTTTTAAAATTTTCAAATATATGGGCCAGCGTCTGGATTAGCCGTCATATGCATCTTAAAACCTATTAATGCTACAAGTGAACAATTGATATACCCCATTCATCTGGGTCCCGAAAAATGTAAAAAAAAATATATCTCAAAAACTACAATAGCTACAGAAATAGACACTTTTGGAATCCTCGTAAATTTCACATAGGAAAATGTAAAAAAAAAATAAAAGATTTTTACTTTATACGGCACAATAGGGGCTCGAGCCGACGGGAACACAGGGGGATGTTTTCCCTTGCCGCAGAGGGAACGGAAGGAGGCCCCGCGACGCAAATACCAAAGAGCAGGGGTTCGGGAGACCCTGGGGGGGAAATAATCCTACCCGTAGTTCCCCGGAAGGATACCCGACTCCTGCCATCAGGGCGGTATACCCTTTGGGTATTCTTTAGTAAAAAAAAATTAATAGAAAGTCTTTATTTTAACGAGAAACCAATAAAAGATAATGATATTCTTGTCATATTCTATAATTATTAACAATACTAATTCTTATTTTTTTACATTTCCTATCAGAATTTTAAGAGGATTCCATGTAATATTTGTGTATTATTTTAGTTTTTAGTTTTTTTTTTTTTTTTTTAAATACATTTTCTGGACCAGCATTGGACCAGTATTCCAGCAATGTATTCCTTTATAATAACATTAATAACTTTAAGATATATATGACAGCTAATCCAGACGTGTCGCCCTAGCATATGTACCATAAATTTATCCATTTTCTTAAAAATAAAACTTCTTCAATAAAATCCTCCTTTAGCGATCTCCTAAAATCCAATTTTATTACTTTTTAAAGCAAAAAATAAGCTCTCAATCTTGACTAGGAGAGAAAGCTGTAAGTGTGTAAGCCGCATCTTGAAAAA
>JABUQX010145687.1:22500-25579 GCA_015478945.1 Trachelipus rathkii
TTGCTTTAAATTCCAGTGATTTGGTCATCCACGAAAATATTGTAGAGGACCCCATGATATATGCTCAGTCTGCGAAGAAGAATTTCACATTCCCTGTGAAAACACCACTCTGTAAAAACTGTGGAGCACCGCACAGTGCCTTTTCCTTAAAATGCCCATCTTATGTGTTTGAACAGGAGGTTATGGAATTATTCATCATACAAAAATTGAGCAGGAGAGATGCCATACACCAGCTGAAAGACAAATATCCTACAAACCAAGGCAATCTTATGCTACAATTGCGGCAGTCCCTCCACCTCCGCGTGTTAATCCACAGACACAACTCTATTACAGTTGAACTCTTCACCCCAATTCCAGCGAGACTCAAACAGTTATTGTAACATGATCGCCTGCATTGCTATATTACCGACTATTCAAATAGTCCAAAAGCTTCGTGCGATCCTATCTTCCGCCCAAGAAGCTGTCAACAACCCTACCTCAAGTACTGGTTTTCAACCAACCAGCAACGAAGCTAAGTTTGCTCACCCACCACAAAGCTCGAAGAGCATTTCCTGCTAAGAAACTCACCCCTCCTACCCTCATGATTAGTTCGCCAAACCCACGTAAGAGGCCCGCGTCATTTTCCCCTAATCTTTCTCCCACCATTGCTCTTACTCCTGAAATGGATGTCCCTGAGCAGAAACAAAAGATTAGGCAACAAACCAAAGATTATTCGCTAAATATAAAAGCATCTGAATTCCTAAAGCAGGGCACATCGACCCCCGCTGTAAAAAACGCAACTCAGAAGAAACCTCGCCGAGGCTCTATTCTCGAAGCAAAAGCATCGATACCAGTATACCCAAGCAACCACAGCTGTCGAACAACCCACCAGCCAACCATCTGATAGTTTACGGGATTATTCCAACTCTTCTAAATCCTCCTAAAACTCTTTTTCCGAATTTACTATCTCAGCACTCCCTAAAGGAGTCTATGCCTTAGCGGATGAAATGGATTATAGTTCCCAAATAGGGTTTGATGTGACGACCCACTCTCTTTCTAATGTCTCTTGCGCTTTCGAGAGAGGTGAGCTGAAAACAGTTCAACACAAGCACGGTAAACGTTCCAAACATTCTTTATCTGTTGGCGGCATGAATGGGGACCAGGTCTCTCATCTTAACTCATATTGTTCAATCTCCCAAAATCATCTACTTGATGATTCACTGACAAAAGCTCCAGCATTAGACTTTCGCAAACCAAAGGATCCATCCCAATACCGCAACTCCAACACCCTCTCAAAAAGATGACACTTTTCTGAAGACACCTTCCTCACCTATTTTCATGGAAACCGCACCATATTCCCTACACATTTCTGAGTCTGCTTGCTTGGCAGAGACTGATATCGCTACTATTTCTAAACATGAGCACTCTGGTTGCTCTTCAAACGACCAACCAAGTTCACATTATAACATGGACTTCAGCAATGTTGAAATTCAGAACCTACTTTTTTGGTTTTTAAAATGAAAAATTACGATAATTTTTTTTCTGCTCATGCGATCAGCATAAAATTTTCAGAGCATATGTAGCCTCAGGAGATAAACATTTTGTATTTAGATAATTTCTTTGTATATGCAGTAATTTTAGATTTATTCTTGGAACAAATTTTAAAAAATAATAATTTTGGAAATTTTAAACAAAAATTTTCTGGAGTATACAAAAAAATAATCTAAGTAAAAAAGATGTATCTCGTCCGACTATACAAGCCCTGAACATATGATGCTGATCGGATGAGTAGAAAAAAATATATCAATATTTCACTTTTTCCAAAAAAATGTTTATTGAAAAGTGAAATATCGATATTTTTTTCTTCTCATCCGATCAACATCAAATTTTCAGGGCTTGTATAGTCGGCAGAGATGCATCTTTTTTACTTAGATAATTGTTTTGTATACTCAAAAAGAAAATTTTTTGAAAATTTGTTACAAGAACAAATCCAAAATTACTATGTGTATCTCCTCCGACTACATATGCTCTGAAAATTACATCCTGATCGCATGAGCAAAAAAAATTATCACAATTTTTCATTTTAAAAACCAAAAAAAATGTGGGTTTTGAATTTCGATATTGCTGAGCACAAATTTCAAAAAATCAAAAAATCTTTTTGTGCATTCTCTAAGTAATAGGCCCATCTATGAATGTTTCAAGTTTGAAGCTTTGAAGTCATTTCGATAAAAAATTTTGAAGTTGAAGCGATAAATGTCAAAAACATATGTTTTGAAAAATAAAAAATACTGAAAAAATTACTATAGACAGAAAAACACCCAGAAGCGACGTTTTAGAGGTCAGAAAAAACTACAGTTTGCTTTTTTTCCCATCAAAATTGTCTGAAAATTAAGAATTTTACGTCCATTTTTAGGTGTGGGCTAAAATGGGGTGCTGCTGACTCTAACATTTCACCCTACCCTTAAGCAGCTCCCCACTCCGGTTGTTATACTAAGAGACTTCAATCTACCCTTGGGCGACTCTGTCCCTCGCCTAAGTCTAAGTAAGATCTTTGTTGATCTCCTAACCCCCTTTTCTCTGGGATGCCTTAACGCAGGACTCCCTGCATATAAACGTTTAGATACACACACTTCTTGTATTGATATTTCTTTTTGCTTCCATTCTTTTATGGATCGTTTCACCTGGTCCCGCTATGATTACTTATATGGCAGTGACCATTACCCAACAGCATTAAATAAAATAATACTGAGTCCGATGTTAAAACCTCATTCCAGATGGCGTTATAACTGAGGGAAGTGGGCTTCTTTTCATCAGGCCACAGCTATCTCACACTTTCGCCCTTCAATAAGCGGTTTCCGACCAATACTACTGACTTTATCTTTTTCCTGCAAGATTATCGTCACTGCAGCAGAAGCATCCACAATATAATAATATATATATATATATATATATATATATAATATATATAACTTTACTATATACTACTATACTATATATATATATATATATATATATATATATATACTATACTATATACATATATATATATATATATATATATATATATATATATATATATATTTATATATATATATATACT
>JABUQX010145688.1:7500-13275 GCA_015478945.1 Trachelipus rathkii
TGATCTATTGATCTATTGATTCAAGTCATATTTTTACTAAAATTTGAGTTTTTTACATGCCCTAAAGCAGTAAATCAGTAAATCAGTAAATCACCATCCCGCAACCCTAATGTCCATCCATAATCTTTTGATCTATTGATCTATTGATCTATTGATTCAAGTCATATTTTTCACTAAAATTGTTATGATTTACACACACCCTAAAGCAGTAAATCAGTTAATCAAACTGTAAATCATACCACCATCCTACCTCCCACCCCTCCATGATCTATTGATCTATTGATCTATTGATTCAAGTCATATTTTTTACTAAAATTATTATGTTTTACATACCTTAAAACAGTAAATTAGTAAATCAGCTTAAATCAAACCACCAACCTACCCTCCTGTCCATCTATTGATCTATTGATCTATTGATTGATTCAAGTCATATTTTTAGTAAAATTTTCGTTTTACATACCCTAAAAGCAGTAAATCAGTAAATCGAAACTACCCGCCCTACACTGCCCACATCATCCATAATCTATTGATCTATTGATCTATTGATCTGTTGATTCAAGTCTTATTTTTATAACATAACACAAAACGTTTATTCTTTTTATGTTTATAACGTAAAAAATTTGCATTTTTACACACTCTAAAGCAGTAAATCAGTAAATCAGTAAATCAAACCACAATAAACTCCCCTCAGCCCCTCTTCCCACTATCCTATGATCTATTGATCTATTGATCTATTGTTTCATGTCACATTTCGAGCATCATTTTGGATTAATAACATAAAATCAAGTTCTAACACTTGCTGATAACGGGAATATATGCTAACATGTAAGAGTTTTCTTTGTAACTCAAAGCTAACATACCTGAACTAAGAATATAATATACAACTTAACAACTACTCCCTCACACCCATATTGAAGAGTAAACTGTTACCATTGGAAAATTTAAGACTCATAAACAAAGTAAAGCGGCACATTCTCTTACAAAACGTAACCTTTTCACACTTTGTCAAGTATATCTCTAACAAACAATATTGTTACATATTATGTTGGTAATATTTACAACAAAAAGATTTAGCATAATATGTCTAATTATGATTCTGATCAACGAATACATGCCAACGTAGCAAAAGTTTTCACAGCTGGCCAAAACTTACACAGCATCACCTGAGCTAAGAATATAATGCATAACGACAAACCTAGTGCACATAAGCAAGAATAAACTGATAACATTAACAAAGTTACATAACATCAGTAAAGTAACTAACATAGCATCAAAAAGTAACTATTCACTTTGTCCAAACATATCTCTAACACATATCAATGTTAATTTTTACATTAACATGGTAATATTTATCAAAATTATCATAACCTTGTCTAATTATCAAACAGACCAACTTGAATATATGCTAACCTAACAAAGTTTTTACATTACAATATAATATTTAACAAACATTTGCCATAACCTTACATAACTATCATAATTCCCGACGAATAATTGTAAACATAACAAAGTTTTAGCCAGACATAGCATAAAATAAGTTCTTTGAATAAAATATCATAGGAAAGTGTATTAGTTTACTGATCATAAATCAGTAAATAAGAAAATCAAACCACACACACCCCTCCCCTCATCTTTCTCTCACCCTTCCATGATCTATTGATCTATTGATCTATTGATTCAGATCACATTTCGAGTATCATTTCGGATAAACATAGCATAAAAATAAGTTCTTTATATACTAACCAACGAATATATTGCTAACTATCAAAGTTTTCACATTAATAATGCTAACATAGCATAACCTGAACTAAGAATATAATGTACAACGACAAACCTAACACAGTTACACGCGAATAAACTACTAACGTTAACAAAGTTCCATACTTAACAGCAGTAAAGTAACTAACACAATGTACAAAACGTAACCTATACACACTTTTTTCATGCATATCTCTAACATATCAATGATAATTTTAAATTAACATGGTAATATAACAAAGTTTATCCAAACATAGCTTATAAAAATATGTTCTTTGTATAAAGATAACATAGTAAGAAAAGTGTATGAGTTTACTGATTTAAAACAGTAAATCAATCAATCAGTAAATCACAGCATCACAAAGCGTAACCTACTCCCTTACACCCTACAAAAAACTAACTATCATACTTACCAAGGTTTAATGCTATATGACACAGGTGCTCAGTTAGGCTTACACTATAGGCTTTTCATTGGGGATACTTTCATGTTTATACAAAAGCTTTCACGAATGCGCTCCTCATCAACACAATCTCAATCTTTACTAAACATAACCGAACAATTTTCAGCGACGAGCCCACTAATTGGAGATACCCAGAGAGATAACTTTGTTAGGTTAGCATATATTCGTTGGTCTGTATGATAATTAGACAAGGTTATGATAAATTTTTGATAAATATTACCATGTTAATGTAAAATTAACATTGATATGTTAGAAATATGTTTGACAAAGTGTGAATAGGTTACTTTTTGTATGCTATGTTGGATTTACTTGCATTGTTATGCTAACTGTTAATGTTAGCAGTTATTCTTGCTTAAGATGTGCCTAGGTTTGATGTTATGCAATATATTCTTAACTCAGGCGATGCTGTGGTTTTTATTAATGTGGCTTTGTTACGTTGGCATCACTCTTCGTCAAGGCAAATAATTAGACATGGTTATGCTAAATCTTTTGTTAAATATTACCACTATAATATAAAATTAACATTGTTATGTTAGAGATATACTTGACAAAGTGTGAAAATTTTACGTTTTTGTATGCTATGTCAGCTACTTTACTGTTGTTAAGTATGGAACTTTGTTAATGCTGGCTGTTTATTCGAGCGTAAGGTATGTTAGGTTTGTCGTTGTACATTATATTCTTAGTTCAGGTTATGCCATGATAGCTTTATTGATGTTTAAACTTTGTTGCATAAGCATCTATACGTTATGTTCATACAAAAGGACTTATTTTTATGTTATGTTTATCATAATGACACTCGAAGTATGACTTGAATCAATAAATAATAGATCTATAAATCATGGAAGGATGGGTGGGGAGGGGAAGCGGGGACGGGTGGTTTGATTTTCTGATTTGATTTACTGATTTAAATCAGTAAATCTATACCTTTACTATATTATTTATTCAAAGAACATATTTTTATGCTATGTTTGGATAAAAAAACTTTGTTATATTACCATGTTAATGTAAAATGATCATTGATATGCTAGAATATGCATGCAAAAGGCCATGAATAGATTTACGTTTTGTACATTTAATGTTTAATTTTCTTTAAATGTTAAAAATCAACTGAGTTTTGTTAATGTTAGTATGGATTATTCAGTATTCTTAAACTTGTTGATTGTCATTAATACATGTTAGTTCAAGGTTAAGTTATGTTAGCATTTATTAATGTGGCGAGAGAGAAAACTTTGATACGTTACTTTTATATAACATTTCGTTGGGCAGCAAAATAAAGAACTTATTTTTATGCTATGTTTATTCGAAATGATGCTCGAAATGCTATCAATAGATAAATATATCAATAGATCAATAGATCATGGAATGTATTTGCAAGAAGGCTTCTGGGGGGAGGGTGGTGTGTGTGGTTTGATTTACTGATTGCTGATTTAGATCAGTAAACTATTTTACGCTTTCTTATCTTGACATATTTTATTCC
The DNA here is from genome assembly GCA_015478945.1 of Trachelipus rathkii. Classification (NCBI taxonomy): domain Eukaryota; kingdom Metazoa; phylum Arthropoda; class Malacostraca; order Isopoda; family Trachelipodidae; genus Trachelipus; species Trachelipus rathkii. The sequence goes on from JABUQX010145688.1 coordinate 11,197, forward strand.
AAAGAACTTTATTCTATATGCTATGTCTGGCTAAAACTTTGTTATGTTTACAATTATTCGTCGAGAATTATGATAGTTATCGTAAGATTATGGCTTAAATTTATGTTAAATATTACTATGTTAATAAAAAGACTTTGTTAGGTTAGTATATATTCGTTGGTCTGTTTGATAATTAGACAAGGTTATGATATATTTTTTATAAATATTACTATGTTAAAGTAAAATTAATTTAGCATTGATATGTTAAGAGATATGCTTGCCAAAGTGTGATCAATAGATCAATAGATCATAGGATGGTGGGAGAAGGGGCTGATGGGAGTTTAGGGTGGTTTCATTTACTGATTTACTGATTTACTGATTTACTGCTTTAGGATGTGTAAAAATGCAAATTTTTTACGTTATAAACATAAAAAGAATAAAAGTTTTGTGTTATGTTTTACAAAAATATGACTTGAATCAATAGATCAATAGATCAATAGATCATGGATGAGGTGAGTAGGGTAGGGGGGTTTGATTTACTGATTTACTGATTTACTGCTTTAGGGTATGTAAAACATGACAATTTTACTAAAAAATATGACTTGAATCAATATATCAATAGATCAATAGATCATGGATGGACAGTAGGGTTGCGGGATGGTGGTTTGATTTACTGATTTACTGATTTACTGCTTTAGGGTATGTAAAGAACGCAAATTTTTGTAAAAAATATGACTTGAATCAATAAATCAATAGATCACAGGTGGGGTGGCTGGATTGTGATTTGATTTACTGATTTACTGATTTCCTGCTTTAGGGTATGTAAAATGTAAATTTTTTTTAATTAAGTTATAAACTTATAAAAAGAATAAATGTTTTGTGTTATGTTATACAAAAAAAAACTTGAATCAATAGATCAATAGGTCAATAAAGATCAATAGATCAATGATCAATAGATCACGGGTGGGGTTGGGAGGAGTAGGTTGAGTGGTTTGATTTACTGATTTACTGATTTATTGCTTTAGTGTGTGCAAAGCAAATTTTAAGATATAAACGTGAAAGCATAAATTTTCTAGTAAAAACAATATGTTTAAAGAAAACTCTGAAATAATTCATTAGAAAATAATAAATAGCAAAAATTTGAAAGAAAATTAAATTAAAAAATTTAAACACAAAGAATAAATGTAAAATGAAAATTAAAATAAAATGAAATACAATATCTTTTGGTTGAGATACCTTCCATGTTACAATAATTTTTGTAATAAATGTTAGTCTAATGCTAAACGAATGTTTACTAACTCAACACCGCACCGCCTCCGGCTCCGGTCTGGGTACCAACTGTCTCCTTCTCGAGACTCTTTCAGAAATCCATGCTCCGCTTCTTGCTTCCTTCCTCTATCTTCTTCTGTTTGTGTGTTCCTTGCGGTTCTTCAGGGACTTCCTCAGGGTCCACACATTACTACCACGACACAACCTTTCTGTGTCGAGTTCTGACCTTGCAAACACCTGTTTTGATGTCATCTTAGATTAAACGAATATTCATCTTCAACTTTTATTTTACCTTACACAGCTCCATCACCGGTACCAGGTAACCTCAACACAGGCTCTCTCTGACACAGACTCACCTCAATCTTCTCTTTCCTTCTCTGACTCCGACTCAAACTCTATTCTTAATCCTTTCTCCAGATTTTAGATTTCTACGATCATTTCCCATTTTTAGGTGCCAGCACCCCATCGAGGCATGGCAACAGCAACCTCTCGTCACCAGAGGGCAGCAGGGTTACGATCACCTTATGGGGATATTAAGTTTAGGAGATTACCATAGCAAAACTCATAATTTTCAGATGTTGTGGTACTGTAATGGTGTAGTGTTTGTGGTGCAGTATACTTTTACCCTTGCACACTTTTTGGGCACTTCCCGGGATATAACAGCAGAGAATATACTTTCATATATATATATAATAATATATATATATATCTTATATATATATATATATATATATATATATATATATATATATATATATATATATATATATATATATATATATATATACTACCATATATATAGCTCTTTCTTGCTCTTCTATATCTCTCTCT
>JABUQX010145690.1:0-12500 GCA_015478945.1 Trachelipus rathkii
ATGATAAAAGATGATGATGATGATGATGATGATGATGACAATTTTAAAACCTATAGAAAAATTCTTCTCTCTCTCTCTCTCTCTCTCTCTCTCTCTCTCTCTCTCTTTCTCTCTCTCTCTCTCTCTCTCTCTCTCTCTCTCTCTCTCTCTCTCTCTCTCTCTCTCTCTCTCTCTCTCTCTCTCTCTCTCTCTCTCTCTCTCTCTCTCTCTCTCTCTCTCTCTCTCTCTCTCTCTCTCTCTCTCTCTCTCTCTCTAAAAAAAAAAACTCTCTCTCTCTCTCTCTCTCTCTCTCTCTCTCTCTCTCTCTCTCTCTCTCTCTCTCTCTCTCTCTCTCTCTCTCTCTCTCTCTCTCTCTCTCTCTCTCTCTCTCTCTCTCTCTCTCTCTCTCTCTCTCTCTCTTCTCTCTCTCTCTCTTTCTCTCTCTCTCTCTCTCTCTCTCTCTCTCTCTCTCTCTCTCTCTCTCTCTCTCTCTCTCTCTCTCTCTCTCTCTCTCTCTCTCTCTCTCTCTCTCTCTCTCTCTCTCTCTCTCTCTCTCTCCTCTCTCTCTCTCAAAACTCTCTCTCTCTCTCTCTCTCTCTCTCTCTCTCTCTCTCTCTCTCTCTCTCTCTCTCTCTCTCTCTCTCTCTCTCTCTCTCTCTCTCTCTCTCTCTCTCTCTCTCTCTCTCTCTCTCTCTCTCTCTCTCTCTCTCTCTCTCTCTCTCTCTCTCTCTCTCTCTCTCTCTCTCTCTCTCCTCTCTCTTCTCTTCTCTCTCTCTCTCTCTCTCTCTCTCTCTCTCTCTCTCTCTCTCTCTCTCCTCTCTCTCTCTCTCTCTCTCTCTCTCTCTCTCTCTCTCTCTCTCTCTCTCTCTCTCTCTCTCTCTCTTCTCTCTCTCTCTCTCTCTCTCTCTCTCTCTCTCTCTCTCTCTCTCTCTCTCTCTCTCTCTCTCTCTCTCTCTCTCTCTCTCTCTCTCTCTCTCTCTCTCTCTCTCTCTCTCTCTCCCTGAAAAAAAAATCTCTCTCTCAAAAAAATCTCTCTATATATATATATATTATTATGCTATATATATATATAGTTAGATATATATATACATATATATATATATATATATATATATATATATATATATATATAACATATATTTATATATATAAGGCTGTAGACAGGAGGGTCAGGGGTTCAACCCTCCCGAAATTATTTTAACGATCAAAATTTTTGATTCCTTAAGTCCTTTAATAATAATAATAATACCACACACACACACACACACACACACACACACACACACACACACACACACACACACACACACAATAATGACACATTAATACACACACACACAATAATAATAATAATAATAATAATACACAATAATAATAATAACACACAATAATACACACACACACATTAATAACAATAACAATAACAATAATACACCAATAAAAATAAGAATAGTAAAATAAAAATTAAAATAAAATAATAATAAAAAAAAAATAAAATAAAAATAAAGACAATCAAATAGAAAAAAAATACACTAAAAATAATAGTTAAAATAAAATGAAAATGAAAAGTATGTATTAATGGAAATGAGAGACATGTTTGTGGTCCGTAACGATTTCTTAGGTAAAGTGGCTGTTCCTCATACATGGAAAAATATTTAGATCAGGGACTTAAATGTAAGGTTTCCAAGTTTGCAAGATGATAGCAAATTGGCTACCTCAATAAGGAATAATGATGATGTAAAGATTTAAAAGATAAGGAGGTTGTAACTGTTGATGGATGAGTATATTCATTCCTTCTCAGCTAAATTTTTCTTCTCATTCATTCTTCTAAAATTAAATCTTTCTTCCTCATAATCCATGGTCGTGCTTATTCTCTGGCCACTCAGGCTGGAGACAGTGCCTATCGAGTGTGGAAAAATTCTCGTTCCTATCACTCTCGCTATTTCCATTCAGCTAGAAATCGCTGTAGGATACTCTTCGACGAGCAAAGCTGGTTTTCATCAAAGGAAAGTGCGCTAACCTGGTTCTCCTACGGACAAATCTTTCATCTCTAGCAACTCTGTAAATCTTCCTTTCCTCCTCTTATTTGATGTGATCATTGTGTTGCTAATTCTCCAACTGGAAAGGCTAATCTCTTCGGCCCTAGCTCAACTATATTCTCTATGTCTCAACACTAGCATACCTTCCCTCCCTCAGTGCGTGTTGGAAGCTCGCACATGCCCAACCTATTCCAAAAAAAGGAAGCCGTCTCTGATCCTTCCAACTATCGCCCTGTAGCTCAATCTGTATTCTATCTAAGATCTTTGAAACCCCTTCTCAACTCAATTTCTTAGATCATCTGAGTCCACCCGATCGCCAGCATGGCCTTCGCTGCACGTAGTCTACTGGCGATATACATTCCTATCAAACCGATTTATGGTTTTTTTCGCTCTTAGAACTACGGGGAGACTTGGGTGGTGGCGCTTGACATATCCAAAGCATTTGGACTGAGTATGGCACGCGTCACTGCTCTCCAAGCTCCCCCTCCCTAGTTTCCTCCTTCTCTTGTTATCATATCAGGGGCTTTTCAAACTCGCTCAATTTCGGGCCGTTGTTGATGGGGCGACTTCTTCTTCTTTTCTGTCAATAGTGGTGTTCCTCAGGGTTCTGTCTTATTCCTACTTTTATTCCTACCTTTCGGCCACGATCTTCCTCTACCTGCACCTCTAACCCAATCCACTCGTGTCTGATGACTCGACCCTTCATTCTTTAAATCATATCAATTCTACTCCCACTTTTTACTTCTCTGGAATTGCCTCTCTCGTCTTAATCTTCCGATTTTATTCTCGCTGATGGATAGTAGTAACTTTGTGAAATTCAATTCTTTAAAAACCCAACTTTTATAAATCTCTCTTTCTCCAAAATACCTTCTAACTTTCCTGTCTCTCTCGACGGTTCTGTCGTCTCTCCCTAAGTTGACAATGTGTAAATATCTCCTTGGCCTTAACATGAACAAAAATGTCTTGGAAACCTCACATCACAATGGTTTCTAGGGGGGGCCTCAAAGAACTGGAAGTTCTGTTTAGACTGTGAGAATTTCCTTCTTTTCTTCCAGCTATACAAGAATCTCATCCGCCCATTTATATACTGCTCATATCTGGGGGGCGGGGGCTCTGGTTCCATCCGGCTTTTGGATAGGGTCGAGTCAACGGCAAAGCGGCTTATAAACTGTTCTGCACTTTCTAGTTCACTTGACCCCTCTATCTTTGCGAGGCGATGTTGGTGCTTTATTCTTTCTCTAGGTACCGCAGCGGCAAGTGCTCGAGGGAGCTATCGTACTCGCGTACCACCACCTTTACGACGCCTTCTTAGTAGCACAATAGGTGCTGCATCTTCGCACGAGTATTGTTGACATTGGTAACTCCAGGCTAGTTTGCTGTGGTGCTCCCCCTCTTTCCCACCACCTCTGTTTTGTGGAATTTTCTTCCATCTTCTGTATTTCCTCCTGGAATTTAATCCCCTCACTTTAAAGCCTGCGTCTGTGCTCATATGCGTAATTTGCGCCAGAGGGTGAACTTCTTTGAGAGTAATACACCCCCTCCTTGAATAGGCTCTGCCCGTGGTATGTGACAACTGTAAAAATCCTTGAATGGGTGATATGTGGCAAAATGAACTGAATTCTGTATTCCCGCCATCCAAAACATCATTCAGATTATCCCAGAAAATCACTTTTCAACATTACCCTCAGATGGATCATATGTCTCAAACCACACAAATTTTTATCTTTTCAAACTTAAATTTAACCTTGAGAATTTAGTAATTCTCACACACACAAAATCTACTATAGCTTTCTCTACCATAACTCACTCATCAGAATTGCAAATCCTTCTATCCCCCTCTCATTCCCTTTCCACAGCAACACAAACACATTTCACACCACACCACTCATTTTCTCCGTTTCCTTCTTTCATCTTTTGTTTCAGTCACAGCGAGCAAATCAAATTTGCCCTTTTTAAATACATTCATCATCTCTCTCTCATCTTCTCAACATTTATTCCTCTGACATTTCTTATACAGATACGATTAATACATTTCGTCGAAGGATAGAAGGGCGCTTACTGCGATCACAACCTTCTCCGAGGCATGGCATTAGCATTCCTGGCAATAAATAGATAAGGGGTAGTAGGCAGCCAACCTAACTACTACCGCACCGTCCTTAGTCGCCTTCTACGACACGCAGGGACATAATGATGTGGGCAATTTTCCCTACACGAATGGATATATGATAGGGATGTGTCTGTAAGATGTTGTCGGAAGAGTAGTGAATTTGTAAGTATGTGTATATGATAAGTTGTCTGGAGGATGAGTGTGGGAATAAACGCATAACAGAAAGGCGAGCCATTAGGCACCTCTGAATGTCATACATACCCATAAGCAAAATGGGTATGGATATATACAGCAGTTAAATATAGTTGTGTGTATATATATATATATATATATATATATATATATATATATATATATATATATATATATATATATATATATATATATATATATAATTATTATTATTATTATTATTATTATATCTATTATTATTATTATTATTATTATTATTATTATTATTATTATTATTATTATTATTATTATTATTTTTATTATTATTATTATTATTGAGTTTTAATATTATTCAAAATTCTTAATATTTGTTCAATTAATCGGCAAAATAATCGGCGAAATTTGCCGATGACGATGACGATGACGATTTAAAAAAAATATGCCGATGATGTTCCGCAAATGCGGATGCGGATGCGGATGTCATGTCCATCACTAATATATATATATATATATATATATATATATATATATATATATATATATATATATAGTAGTATATATATATATATATATATATATATATATATATATATATAGCAGCAGTATATATATATATATATATATATATATATATATATATATTATTATGTCATATAAATATATATATATATATATATATATATATGGGTCTTGTCAATGACACAATCAAGCCGGTCAGTGTTGACAATTTTCGCTTTCTAACAATATATATATATATATATATATATATATATATATATATATATATATGAGTATATATATATATATAGTATATATATATATATATATATATATATATATATATATATATATATATATATATATTTTTATTTTTTATATAGATAGAGATATATAAATATATATATATATATATATATATATATATATATATATATATATATATATATATATATATATATATATATATATATATATATATATATATATAAATGGTTAGCTTAAGTTACGTAGATTTAAATAAATAATTACAACTTTCTTTTTTAATATTTTTATAGGTGTGAAGCTCTTTTATTAAAATAGTGTTATTTTGAATTTTATCAAATAAAAATGTGGTCGGATGCATTCAATCGATATGGATAAAACTCAGTCACATAACTGACAATATATATATATATATATATATATATATATATATATATATATATATATATATATAAAGAATATATATTTTTATCATTTCTATACATATATATAGAAAGTATATATATATATATATATATATATATATATATATATATATATATATATATATATATATATATATATATATATATATATATATATATAGTGTGTGTTTGTGAGCGCGCGCGCGTTGGTGAGAGAGAGAATACTTAGGATTAGATTAAGAGTCTCAGAACAAAATCGTGTATTTTTACTCTAAATTAAGGAAATTTATATGGCTGTATTTCTTGAATGTATTTTCTCCAAAATCTCTTTTAAATTTTTTTTTTTTTTTTTTTTTTAATTATTCTAAAAATTCCTGTCTTTTATATTTGCTTTCTCCTCCCTCCCTCCTCTTGTTCTCCCTCCTTCAAGTTTCATCCATTCCATCCTGGGCAACCTCCTTCATTCACTTAGGGATAAATTTCTTTTTTTCTTTTTTTTTTTCTTTCTCCTTCGGTTTTCTCTGTCTTTTTGTACACATCATCGTTTGTTCTTATAGTTCTCAAACCTCCGCCGATCCCTCACCCCCCTCCTCTTTCTCTTTGACTATCTTCTGCTGCTTTTCACCATCCATTTCCTGTAATGCATTGCTGTTCTTTTAACTTTCATATTTATTTTTAGTTCCTAAAAGTATTTTTATTTTATGAAAATTATTGATAGTGACTTTATCTTTGTTTTCATTGCTCTTTGCAGGTTTTTGTTTAGTTAAGTTTCTACTATTTACCTCTTTGTTGAGACAGTACACAACAATCAATGCATACATGTATATCATATATATATATATATATATATATATATATATATATATAGCATATATATATATAGAGAGAGTAAAGTTATATATATATATATAGAAAGAGTATATATATATATATATATATATATATATATATATAGCATATATATATATATATATATATATATATATATATATATAGAAAGTGGCTTTTTTGTTGCTTTATTATTTGAAATTGAATAGAACGAATGTATTGTTTGTTTAAACACCTTTTATTTAAATATTTTTGTCTGCAAATTACAGAAAATGGAAATTTATCATATGTGTATGATTGAAAGATTGTCACATTATTGTGCCCCATTTAACGATTCACACAAACATGGACCTCTCTATACATATTTCATTGCAGATCTTGGTCTATGCCTTTCCAATATTTGTAATCCTTTCCTAATGTTATTTTTAAATTGCTGGATGGTCCCCCGTCTTTATTAATATGTACCCTGACCCTTTAGTTAACGCCAAAGGAAAAATCGTTTTGATTTATTAAGTCAGGCGAACGTGATTGTCTGAATTAAAATGAAATTTATGGTAGACTTTTTAAACTCTGCCTTCATTGCTACATTGTGTCCCCGACCTTATGGATAGTGGCTCCATTTTGCTGCCACAGTGCCACACACACACTCTCGCTTTACACAGCAGGACGTATGAAAGTGTAACACATTTTTCGAAATCATTTTAGTCGTTACCGTATGTGTTTTGGCAAATGATGATTGACCTTATTTTATTTTTATATTTTCTCTGGTTGGGAAAGGCGAAAGATCGTTTTCAATAAATCAGAATTTGGAAAAGCCATTTTCTATTCCAGTACCAAAGGCCGACATGACCCTGTTTACGATGTTTGAAGGTAAGTCAAAGGCAACGTGGAAAATAGAAGGAAGAGCGTTATCAGACCTTATTAGTTGATTAAATGTAAGAATGAGCATAGGGGTTAAGTCGTCGGGTTAGAGAGCAGATGCAGAAAGAATTAGACTATGTCGATAAACGAGCGCACAAACTCTTTAATGGAGGAGGTATGCTAAGAGATAATTCGAAAGATAGGTATCAGTTAAAACTAATTAAGATTGTAGAACACTTAGGCTGCTAGAAATTGATGAATCAATAAATTACAAGAGTTTAGAGAGTTAAGAATTTTATAATCCCTAGATTTTACCCTTTTAAGAAAACTTTCTTTTGAAGATCCTCCCCCAAATGTGAGGATAGACCGACGACATCCCTGTACAGAACAAGCGGTTGTGGTAGTGTATAAAAGTTCTGAATTCAGCTCAGAGCACCTAACCTCGTTGAAGCTTTAGTGTAAAAAACAATGTGATTCTTCTAAGTAAGGTTACCGGAAAGGGCAATACAACGTATATAAAAGACGTGAAAAGTTTGTGCTAAGAGTTTTCGTAGATGATGGTGATGTTTATGGAAGAAGATTACGAAGAGTTGATAAATAAAGGAATGGATTTTTGAGTCGGTGAAACTACTCTGGCGGTGGTCAGTTGCTCTAAAGACATCCTCCTTGCACCAAGTATTGAAATTTTGCTGGATTACTTTCAAATTGAAAAGAGTTGAGGATGTTGGTATCGGCATTGGAGTGAATGTTTCCAAATCTTCGTTTTTACAATAGATTCGATAACTTTAGAAAGAACAGAAGTTAAAGTAATAGAATCGTAGTTAAGAGGGTTGAGAGATGTCCCACTTTTAGGTGCAGGTTGATTGGTAGCACGTCGTAATATTTACTTAGTATTGTGCAAGCCCAAATGAGAAATCTTTGAGGCCCACAGGAGGATAAACCATGTGATCTATTCTTATTCTTAGTAATAAGCTCAGAAGGAGAAGAATTCTTCTACATCTTTAGAAGAATTTACGTTATTCGTAATAAATTAGTTGAAGGTAATTTACCTATTAGAGGATCGTCTAAAGTGGAGTGAGAAGGAAGTGATGAAAGAGTTCGGCATTGGTAAGATGTAAAACAGAATTTGAGCTTTGAAAGAAATAATGGAAAGAGGAAGAAGCATTGAAATTAACCAAAACTATGATTTCAGAGAAATGGAAATGAGAGAATGAATGAATGTCTTTTGATTCGGAGATAAGCAGAAGAGAATTAAATTGTGTCATAGTGGCAAAAGATGCTTACCATAGGGTGGAAATTTCTCATAAATTCAAATTAATAACTTTGGAACAGACAAGGTCGTTTTGAACATGTGCAAACGACGACCTTTTGGTGAAAATTTAAGATTGAGGCCATAAGAGTGAGCATGATTTGGTTTGTTGTCAGAGCATATATATATATATATATATATATATATATATATATATAAATGATATCTATGCTATGTATATATATCTTTACATATATATATATATATATATATATATATATATATATATACTCTTCTTCTTTCTATATATATAAAAATATATATATATATATATATATATATATATATATATATATATATATATATATATATATATATATATATATATATATATATATATATATATAGATATATATATATATATATATATATATGTATATATAATATGTAAAATTGCTTTGGTGGGTAAATCTTCATTAAGTCGACCAGAGTTAGAGGGGATAAAAAAAAAAAAAAAAAAAAAAAAGGTTTTGAATCAAAGGCTGACATGTCATGATACACGGCGTTTGAAAGCGGGCAAGTCAAAGGAATGGTTAGAAAATAGGATTGTTGGGTATTACAGACTTAACCAGTGGTGTACATAAAGGGTGTAACAGGGTGTTAAAGGGTGCTCAACAGAGAAGGATGAGACTGTGTGGAAATTGTTATCATACGAGCTCTTCTCAAATTAGGAGGTATGAGAGTTCTAAGGACCGTGTCCCGCTGCAATAGAAAATATAAAGAGAATAGTGCAACAACAATTCGATGGGTAGAAAAGGATTTTTGAGAGTTAGTGAGAACAGGATAGTTGATAAGGGGAAAAGCCTTAGGTTAAGGCTCCACACTCCACAGCCAGTATTTTAATGTTAGTAAGCACAGTTTTTTTTACTGCTTTAATATCTTTTTTGTGAGGTGGCTTCGCAAGCAAGAAAAATCCTGGAGTAGTTGATGGAGAAAAATTCAGCTAAGTAGACTTGGGAGGGTGGATCTGCTTGGAACAATGCATTGCGCAGTTCATTAGTAAAAGAGAAGCGCGTGTGAAGCCAGCGACTTGCGTCTTTGGTAAACTGATCGTAAAATCGAACTTATCGTATTCACAGTCAGTAAGCTTTTTACTGTCGTATTATTTTCGAACTGTCGCAATAAATTATTGCTTATGTATTCACCTCCCATAAATTATCGTTGAATTCATCTTCGTGCCGGTAATAACTGTTTTTACCAGCATTAAAATACTGGCGTGGAATTTGCCTTTTCAAGATAGGTCGAATGAGTGGAACCATCCCAGATGTGTAATGCGTACTTCATACATGAGCGAACGGCACTCTCATAAATAGTAAGCAACTGAGGCGATGTGATGAAATTTTTTCTAAAGACGCCTCAGTATGCCTAACCACTTAGAGAAGCTTTTTTAGTAAGAGAAAAAAACCAATGTGATCCTCCTAAGAATGATCAGAAGAAAAAGTAGCTTAACCAAAAACAGACGAAGGTTTGGGTTGTGTGTTTACCAAGATGATGTCGAGTAAAAGGATGGGAAGAGGGAAAAACCAGATTTGAGACGTTGAAAATAACTCATGTTTTTTTTTCTGCCCCAGTTATAAATATAAGAAAGGATAAAGGACGGATCCTGGATCCTTCAAGCTTACCCTATGCCTTAGCATCAATTATTTACAGTAGAGAGAGACGTCTTTCAATATGAAAAAAATAATGAATTGAGATGGGCAAAGTTGTCCATAACTTCTAATTACTTGCTCTCACAGATTTTTTTTAGAAAGCTAGATTACTTCTGTATTGTTTCTTTATTTTCGAACGTGCTAATTTAATAAAAAAAATATTTTCTTTATTTTCACACATGTTAAATTAATAAAAAAAAAATTATGAAGTCGTATGAAAAGATGCCATATTCTGCAGACTATGCTGTTAAACGCCAGCAACATAATTCTATAGTGTTGGAAGCGGCGACTTTCAAAAATAGCCCTTCATCCATCCTTACATCTCCAATGTCCCCATCTCCACTTGGGAATTGAGGGGGGTCTCCACTGATAGGGTTCTTGCTGTCACAAAATTGCCAACTAGTTGTGATGCATGGTCTTCTATCTTCATCAATTTCTGCAGCATTCGCTTCTTTATTCTAATTTCCTTTTTGTTGAACCTTTCCTCATCTAGACATCACCTTTTCTTCTTAAACCAAACTTAGATATTTGAGCTTTCAGATAGCAAACCCTACGGCCTACGTTGTTCCCTCCTTAATGTTTGCTGACGTGCCTCTGATGCAGGGTCTTCTGAATTTTCTAATCTATGTCTTAAACTCTCTTTGCCAAGTCTGCTACTATTTTGCTGCTACTGCATCTATTTTGTATATTTATCTCCAAACTTGACAGACTATACTAAATTCTTCAACTATTTTAAACTCCAAAATATAACAGTCTCTCGGCTGGCCATTTCTCTGAAATCATAATTTTTGGTGATTTCACTATTTGTCTCCGAAAATGGCTTTACTCTAATTTTCATGGTACCGCTAGTGAATTTGCCTTCCATTTCTCTATCCACAACTAGCATCTCTAATTGAGAAACTTCACATATAAGACAGTTTGCGTTTGAGCTTGATGGAATAAGCCAGATCATAAATACTGATTTCATGTCAGAAAGATTCCGTGTTGCAACTAGTTTCCGTATCCGTTTTCATTTTAATACTCCCTCTGTAAAGCTGGATTGGATGCATACATTTGTGTGCTTTTATTAAGTGCTCATATTTATATAATGACAGTGCCTATCAGTTGCAGCAATCATCTATATCTTTCTGCTTTGTTCTTGGTGACGTTTAAGTCCCAGAAAAGAAATGTATCTTTATTGGCAAAAATGTCGCATGAACTTTATTTTGGGTGTCAATTAGGTGACCAGGACAAATCCTGGGCTCCTGATTTCTGCTGATTGAGCTTCATGTGTTGATTGAATGAATCTCGTCAGATGCAACATGCAATTCCAATTATATATATATATATATATATATATATATATATATATATATATATATATATATATATATATATATATATATATATATATATATATATATATATATATATATATATATTTTTATGTATATAAAGATATGAGATATATATCTATATATATATATATATATATATATATATATATATATATATATATATATATATGAGTATATATATGTAATATAAATATATATATAACTTCTATATATATATATATATATATAATATATATATATAAAAAATATATATATATATATATATATATATATATATATATATATATATATATATATATATATATATATATATATATATTTATATTTATATAATATATACATATACCTCTATATATATATATATATATATATATATATATATATATATATATAATATATATATATATATATAAAGTTCTGGTACTTTTTTATGCGAGGGAACAGCTGGGATATTAAAATCGCAACAAACAAAAACAGTTTCCAATGGGAGATAAAGAGGCGTTCACTATGGTAGTGGTTCCCAAAGTGTGTGCCTCGGCACCTTGGATTGCCGCAGCTTTCACGCAGAAGTAACGCGAAGCATTATAAAAATTTCAAAATTTTGTTTCGGTTTTCAAATTCATCTTCTGATAAAATAATAAAAGTTAAATAATAATTAATTTTTAAAGGAAAAATAATAATTAGAATTTGACAATATGGTGCCTTCGGTAAACCTGAATTAAGCAAGGGTGTCGCGAATTGGAAAAATTTGGGAACCATTGCACTATGGGAGGGACGAATGTAGTAAATGAAACACTTGTTTCACCTGAAAAAAAAATTCTTCTACCAACACACAAAGTTTATTTTGATGTAGGATCGCGGGAATCCATTTTCTGAAAAGCATGTTTTCTAATGTCGGTGATGCTAAGATTAAGGAAGGAGTTTTAATTGAACCACAAATAAGAAAACAAATGAATGATCTCTGCATTTGACGAAAGTTTGAACGAACTTGAGGTTGCTATATAGAAATTATTTACAAAGTAGTAAATAACTTGCTGGAAATTATATGGAGGAT
>JABUQX010145690.1:17500-20000 GCA_015478945.1 Trachelipus rathkii
ATAATAATAATAATAATAATAATAATAATAATAATAATAATAATAATAAAAATTTGGTCATTTTGCTCTTGTTAATATTGTCAGCATAATAAATTATATCTTTTGAACATAAAAATCTTTTGAATATAAAAGAAAGTTTTATCTCATTATAAAAACTTTTTCTTTCGCACAATGCTGTTGCAGTTGTTTTATTTTTATTTTATTTTTATTTTTTTTTATTTTTTTGTAAAGTTTTGCTGTTGTTTCTCGAGTTCAAGGTTTTGAATCTGATTCTGCGAATTTGAATGCATAAAAAAAAAAATGTTTTTACGATTTTTTTTAAATCCCATTAGGACGATTTCTGTTATATTTATTTATTAAGTTCCTCCACTTCTATTGAAAAGATTGTTTTATTTAAAATTTGCAGTTTTTTTTAATAAATCGTGTTTATTAAATCTATATTTAACATAGTAATATTGAGAGAGAGAGAGAGAGAGAGAGAGAGAGAGAGAGAGAGAGAGAGAGATTTTTTTTGAGGAGAGAGAGAGAGAGAGAGAGAGAGAGAGAGAGAGAGAGAGAGAGAAGGGAAAGTGAGAAAAAGAGAAAGAGAGAGGGAAAGAGGGATAGAGAAAAGAGAGAGAAAGAGAGAGAGAGAGAGAGAGAGAGAGAGAGAGAGAGAGAGAGAGAGAGAGAGAGAGAGAGAGAGAGAGAGAGAGATAGAGATATATAGATAGAGAGAGAGAGAGAGAGAGAGAGAGAGAGAGAGAGAGAGAGAGAGAGAGAGAGAGAGAGAGAGAGAGAGAGAGAGAGAGAGAGCAAAATTTTAGTTTCTCATTTCAATTCTTAGCTAAATGAACTCGTCGTCGCAGTTGTCAAGATGTTTTGTTTTCAGTTTTCAAGTAGAAATATGAATGTGTTATGAAGAACTAATTATTTGATGAATGAAAAAGAAACCGCTGTTCTAATATTTATAATTGAAAACATTATTTTTGTGTTGAAATATTTATGGATGAGTCATCATTAAAATGTAATCTCTACTTTTCACGATTTTGCTCACAGAGTTCCTTACGATATGGCTTGCTTAGATGGAGCTTTCAATTTTTTTCTCAAATCTTATCTTTTATATGATCGTTGGAAGAGATAAATGTTATGACGCACTTCACAAAAAAAATACGTAAATAAAATATAAAAAGCCCTATTTTATTTTTATATGTATACATTTTACAATGTTTCGGGGTGTAGATTACAATTTTCATTATTATTTTTTTTATATATATATATATATATATATATATATATATATATATATATATATATATATATATATATATATATATATATATATATATATGTATATATATATATAATATATATTATATATATATATATATACCATATATATATATATATATATATACACATATAATGACATAGATACATAAATATATATATATATATATATATATATATATATATATATATATATATATATATATATAAGAGAATAAGAGATTAAATACTAAGCTATTAATAAAAATGTATGCATATAAGAAAAAATAAGAACTATATTATTATACATTAATGCGATCATGACCTTCAACGATCATAAAGATAAGATTTGAGAAAAGAATTATTCCCTTGAAAACCATGTCGTAAGAATCATTGAAGAGACCCATTTGTGATGACTCGCAAATATTTCAGCACTATAATGTTTTCCAGTGACTATTAGAACAGCGGTTTCTTTTCATTCATCAAATGTGCTTCTTAACACGACCTGTTCAACAGCAGGCTGCAAACAACGACAACTCCATTTATTTTGAGTTCATTAGCAGAAATGAAATAAGTGATCTCTCTCTCTCTGCTGCTATCTATATCTCTCTATACTACTATACTCTGCATATATATATATATATATATATACTACTCTCTTACATTTTGTTTTCTGTTTGTTATTAAAAACTTTTTCTTCCAAACTTTTACAAAATAATGTAAGAATTTCGTTACACGTAAACTTTTTATTATTATTTAAATTGTCAAACAGATTAATATCGTGAAGCATGCAATCTTTTTCTATTAGTTCTCTTGCTATCTATTTTCTTTTTAAATTCTTTTATATCGATCATCTTTCTCTCCTGTACTCTTTCTCTCTCCCACACACGTTATGTATCTGTTTATATATCTGTCTATATCTGTCTTTCCAATCTAGCTAAACTACCTATCTATCTATCTATCTATCTATCTATCTATCTATCTATCTATCTATCTATCTATCTATCTCACCGAAGCACAGATAAACAACCTTATATTTTTCCATTTTTTCAACATGCGATAATATAATTAATAAGACATGTCCCTTTAAATACTTCACAGCATTACTGTAGAGTGTAGACAAAGTGGAATATTGTCGCATTCAGTACGCATAACCTTTTCTGATATATATTTTCTATTTACAGTAGTTTGATTACCTAACTACCCAACCATGCCCGCAGTTTGAAGTGCTGACTCTCACACCATAGTCACA
>JABUQX010145691.1:0-15000 GCA_015478945.1 Trachelipus rathkii
CAATTTTGTTCGTTCCAGTATCAAGATTTGGGTGATACAGCAAACCGCATTTATCGTGAAACGCTTTCTATAACTTTCGTGCATAAACTAAATTTATATAATATATATATATATATATATATATATATATATATATATATATATATATATATATATATATATATATATAACATATATTCTTTGCTAATAATATATATATATATATATATATATATATATATATATATAATAATATAATATATATATATATATATATATATATATAATGTAATAACTTAACAATATATATATATATATATATACTTCTTAATAACAACATATGTATATACATATTCTATAATATATATATATATATATATATATATATAAATATATAATAATAATATGTAATAATAATAATGGCATATGTATATATAATAATAATAATATATGTATGTATGTACTATATATGTATATATGTATATGTATAATAATATGTATATATAAATATATCTTCTTCTTCTATATGCTTATGTAATAATAGCAACCAATAATATGTAGCAATAACCAGCAATAATAATAATAATATAATAATATATGTTTATATATATATCTGTAATATATGTAATAACTAACTTCAATAACCAACCAATAGCAATAATACCAACTATTCTTCTTCAGCACAATAACAGTAACAACAACAGCAATAATATATGTATGTATAGCAATATGGAAATAACAGCAACCAACCTTAATATATGCCAGCAGCCAGTAACATCGCCAGCAACCAACAACTCAGCCTGTGCTGCTGCTGCTGCTGTGCTACTCAGCATAACAAATATTATATAATATAATGTAATAATATATGTAATAATATGTATAATATAATAATATATATAGTAATGTATGTAATAATATATATATATGCTAATATATATATATAAAACCATCAGCACAACAGCAGCAATAATATATGTATATATATAACAATAACAATATGTATAACATATGTATATGCGGTATAGCAATAACAGCCAATAATAACTGCATAAATATATAATGTAGCCAACGTATGTAATAATAATATATATATAGCTATATATATATAATAACAATAATAATAATAATAATAATATATGGTAATATATAATTAATAATAACCAATAATAATAATAATATATATGTATAATAATAATATAATATAATAATAACCAATATACTTCTTGCTAACGCTATTCATATATATATGCTTGTATATACAGCATAACATACCAACATAACTGGTAAATAATATTCAGTCATTAAAATGTATATATCAGGGATGGCACGAGGAAAATCAATTGATTTTTCCAGCTGATTTTCCACTTGATTTTTGCTCCAAAAAATCATGATTTGCTGGTTTTTGATTTTTTGCATTTTAGCAACGTAACCTTAGCATGTAGTATATATATATATATATATATACGCCTTCATACTGCCATAACCCAATAGCCAGCAACCAGCCAACCAGCAACCTTAGTAACATATGCCAGCTGGCATATGTATGTAGCGCACAGTAATATATGCTGCTGCTCGCTCTTCTTCTTCTGTTATTTTGATATTTAAGTGATTTAATTTCAATAGAAATAAAAAATTAGAATAATAATATCATAGCAAGGCTACGCTGTTTTAAATTTCTACACTATAAAAATGACAACAAAGTTCATGTTTCAAACATGTTTCTTTTATTTCTGATGTAATATATTATCATTATTACAAATAACACTTTTATGTTGCTGTTTTATTGTGTCATAGACTAAAAGCCCTATTTTTAAGATTTTAACTCGAAGATATAGGCTAGGGTTAAAAATAATATAATCAGACTTAAAAAAAAGTTTATTTACAAAAAATTATATTTCGCGTGACGTCTCGATTCTCAAAATAAAAAATCAAAAAATCTAAATTTGATTTTTTCTCCAAAAAAATCCATCATAATTCCTGATATAATATATATGTATATATATATATATATATATATATATAATATATATATATATATATATATATATATAACTAACTATATATATATATAATAATATATCCATATATATCAACTTTCATATATATATATTTATATAATATATAACCAATAACCAACCTTCTGTATAACAACCAACAGCCAATAGCAACAACATATATATGTATATGTAATAATATATATATATATGCATATTTATATCCATATGTAACTTATATATATAACAATAATATATATATAACAATATGCCATATGTATGTAATATGCTATGTATATATAATATAGATTGCGTATATATATGTATATATGTAATATATATATAATAATAATATAATAATAATATAGCAACAATAATATCTCATAATATATAATATATGTATATATATATATAATAATATAACCTTAATAATATGTATATGTAATAATAATAGCGTAATAATAATAGCAATGTTGATAGCTTAACTAACAATAATACATATATGTATATGTAATAATATATATATATATATATATAGCCAATATATAATAATAATATAATAATAATAATAATAATATATATATAATAATAATAATAATAATAATATATATATATGTAATATTGATAAGCAGTAACAATAGCTGTAGCCAACATGCTAGCATATATGTAATATATGTATGTATGTATATATAACATATCAGTAATAATTTATCATTTTAATCGAACCTTCGTCGTAACAATATTTTTAATAAATAATAACTAGCAATAATAACTAACAGCAATAGCATATGTATATATAATAATATATAACATATCTTCTTTATAATAACAACCATAGCGCCTGTATATATCATATATAACCAACGTTACTTATGTCATTTATTAATAATATATGTAATAATAATGATATGATGCTATATAATAGCATTTATATGCGCAGAAATATGAAATAGCAATGGGTACGCGCTGGTATATCCATCAGGGATTGCCCCTGGGCCGCATCATATATATATAATATCATATATATATAAATTTGTATGTAATGTATGTAATAGCCAACCAACTATATGTATATACAGCATAATAATAATAATAACAATAACCATTAACCAATAATATATATATATGCTAACTTCAATATATGTATAATATATATATAATAATATATAAATAAATATATATATATAATAATATATAGCTATACATTGAAAATAATATATAAGTTTTACTTATAATAATAAGTTTTCTTTAATATATAATAAGACAAGAAAATCTAATGATATACATTGAAAATAATAATAAGTTTTACTTATATATATATAACAGTTTTCTTTAAAATGAATATGTATATTATTATGTATATAATATATATATATACTATATGTGATATATATGCAATAATAATAATAATATGTATATAATAACAATAACAATATAATAGCCCAACATGTTAATGTAATATGTAGCCAATATAATAATAATAATCATAGTGATAATCATAGTAATGCTCAATAATAATAACCTTATATCAATAAAATATAATAAATATGTAATAATAATATTAATAATAATATAATAACTTCTTAGCTATATATATATGTAATATATGGATGTATGTATAATAATAATATATAAGGATTTATATATATACTTGTTTATAATATAATAATAATAATAATATAATAATAACCAATAATAATAATATATCAACATGTATGTATGTATGTAACCAATAATAATAATAATGAATTATCATATAACAATAATAATATAATATGTTATATATGTATATATATTAGTATAATACTTATTTATTAATATTATATGTAGTATGTTAATCTTCAATATAATAATAATAATAATATACAACAATATGTAACAATAATAACGGTTGTTATTGAAGTTCCAGAAACATCTTTGTAATATGCCTACATCAGATCATGTAATAGCTTGTATGTATAATAATATGTATGTATATGGAAATGGAAATAATAATAATATATATAATAATAGCCAATATATATATATATTAATATAATAATAATAGCAATAATAATAATAATAATATGTATATAATAATAATATAAATATATAATAATAATAATAATAATAGCAATAATATAATAATATATAATAATAATATGTACCAATAATAATAATAACAACAACCAATAATATGTATAATAACATATTTCTTCTACAGTAACCAATAAAAGTAATAATAACCAACCAGCAATATAGCTAATAATAATATGGAAAACAGCATAATAATTATGTAATATGTAATAATAATAATATAATAATAATATGTATATATATAATATACTATATATAATATAATAATAATAATAATAATAATATATATATAATAATAATAATATGTAATAATGTTAATAATATATGTTATATATATATAGGTTATGTAATAGCGGTATATGTAGCAACCAATAATAATAATAATAATAATAATAATATATGCTATATATGTATAACAATAATAATAACAATAACAATATGTAATATGTAATAATATATATAATAATAATATGAACATAACATATGTACAACAGCCAATAATAGCCAATAATAATAATAATAGCAACATGTAGTAATAATAACTATCTTCTTAACATAACCAATATGTAGTAATAACCAGCCAATAATAATAACCATAATGTATAATTGTGTAACAACAGTAACATGTACATATATATTCTATATTAGCATATAATATAATAACAAGCAGCATATAACAACATGTATAACTATATAACAACAATAACATATATATATATATAAGGACCATATAATATAATAATAATATACATATGTAATAATATGTAATAATAATAATATATGTAATATATGCTAATATGCATATATCTAATATATATATAAGGATTGCTATAATAACAACAATATTATTAATATATACGCACTATATATAACTTTGCTGCTCATAATATATATATAACATAATATGTAATAATAATAATATATATATAATATAACTATATATATATAACTAGCCTCACTAAATATGTATATATATATATAATAATAATATGTAATAATAATATGTATAATAATAATAATATATATATGTATATGTAATAATAATAATGCACAATACAAATATAAATTATATGTGCTAGCTACGTATGTATGTATATATATGTAGTAATAATAATAGCCAATAACAATAACCAATAACTGTAATATAATATATTATGTAATAATAATAACAATAACAGCTAATAATAATAGCTAATAATATAATAGTATATGTATATATGCTTCTTCTTCTTCATCTAGCATAATAATAGTAATACTAATAATATGTATATGTATATGCTAATATGAAATAATGTATATAATATATGTAATATAATAATAATAATATATGCTGTAATAACAATAACAGCAATATGTACTTCTTCAACAATAACAATGTTTGCTAATGTTGTATAATATGTAATAATAATAATAACTGCATAATATAATATGTATAATAACCAACCAACTAATGTAGCTATATGCTGTATAACAATATATGGCATATGCTGGCTAACCAGCTCCTTTTCTTTCCAGCCAGTATGTAGTATTGTAACAATATCCAATAATAATAGCCAGTAACCAGCTAATAATATGTATAATAGCTTGTAACAATATGTATATATGTATATATATATAATATAACCAATAATATAATATAATATCAACATAATAATATGTAATATATAATATAATATACAACCTTTAATATATATATATTAATAATAGCAATAATATATAATAATAATATAATATGTATAACAATAATATATAACCTGCATATAACATAATATGTATATGTAATAACTAATAATATGTAGCCAACCAATAATAGTAATATGTAATAATACAACATAATATCTTCATAACCAATAACCAGCATACCATGTTTGTATATGTATGTAATAACCAATATATAATAATATATATGTAATGTAATATGTATATATATGTAATAATAATATATATATATATATATATATATAATATATGCATATATGTTTTATATAAATAATATAAATATAGCATAATATAATATATATATATATAATAACAATAAATAATAATATATGTATAATAATATATGTTATATATAATAATAATAATAATAACAATAATAATAATATGTATATATATATAATATATATAATAATAATAACCAACCAATAATAATAATAACAACCAATAATAATAATAGTAATAATAACATAATAATAATAATAACAATAATAATAATAATAATAGCAACTAATAATAATATATGTATAATATATATAATAATAATAATATGTAATAATAATAATATAATAATATATAATAATGTATGTATGTATATGTAGATAAAATTATTAATATGTAATAATAACAACATATAGTCAACCAATAATAATATGTATATATAATAGCAATAATAATATATATATATATATGTATATATCTTTATATAATAATATATAATAATGTAATAATAATACAATAATATATAGAACAGAACAATATAATATATAGACTTTATTGTAGTTGTCTAATTATATATATAAAATATATAAGATAATCACAACAACAATAACAATAATATATATATATATATATATATATATACGGCCTATTGAACTCTCATCCTTGTACCATTCAGATTTTAGGTATGAAATTCAAGGTTTTTCCTATTACCTTTTTCCCTTTATATATTCAGTATGAAAACTATTTGAACATTTTTTAATAATTAAAGTACTGAAATGTACCTCTCCAATTTCTTCTATTTATATGTTATTAATAAACTAATAATAACATTTTATTTATGTATTTTGGTTTATAAATATTTTTTTGCTCTTTTTAATATACTGAAAACAATCGATAAAAATGCAACACTCCCACACAGATGCCAATTGAACACTAAAACTGAAGGAAAGATTTTATCCTAAATGACAGTTACTTTATTATTATTATTACTATTATTATTATTATTATTATTATTATTATTATTATTATTATTATTATTATTATTATTATTATTATTAATAATACATTATTATTATTAATACATTATTATTATTATTATTATTATTATTATTATTATTATTATTATTATTATTATTATTATTATTATTATTATTATTATTATTATTTTCATTATTTTCATTATTTTCATTATTTTTATTATTATTATTGTTATTTTTATTATTATTATTATTATTATTATTATTATTATTATTATTATTATTATTATTATTATTATTAATAATAATACATTATTATTATTATTATTATTATTATTATTATTATTATTATTATTATTATTATTATTATTATTATTATTATTATTATTATTATTATTAATAATAATAAATAATAAAAAAGTCAATATACGTAACTTTTCTAACTTTCAAATTTATTAATTTTATTTATTTGTTTTTGTTATTAGGTTATACGACGTTTATTTTATCAAAATTGTTAATATCTTATAAATAAATAATTCCTTGAAAATGTCCGAAGTGTACGGACGAAAGCTTGGTACTATACTTAAATCAATTGTTTTATTTTATTCAAGAATAATAATATTGAAGAAAATTTCTTATGTTGAAAGAAATACTTTTTAGGAGGCTTGAAAAAGCATCAAAATCATATATTATTATTATTATTATTATTATTATTATTATTATTATTATTATTATTATTATTATTATTATTATTTTTATTATTATTATTATTAAAATATAAAATATTTTCTGTATATGACCTTGCATTCTTCTGTATTAATATATATATATATATATATATATATATATATATATATATATATATATATATATATATATATATATATATATATATATATATATATATATATATATATATATATATATATATATAATATATATATATATATATATATATATATATATATATATATATATATATATATATATATATATATATACTTTTGTCTGCTTTCAATATTTTTCGTACCTAAACACTATACAAACTTTCCTCATAAGAAACAAAATATCTCGGTCACGGCTAGGGAGAGGGAGGGGGGGTGAGGCTTACATAGTTCCCTATGGTGAATGTGATTTCTCTTAATATTAGAAACTTTATAATTTCAACTCTGAAATAGAATGACAAACGCAGGGACAATGGCAATTCATTTTTTTAACATATGAGAGACTCTAATTATTCTATTAATTGGTTTGACTCTAAAATACTTTTCTTCTCTTAAAATAAGGTTTTTAATCAACTCGTCAAGTCATATTTAATAGCTACAACTAGCAATTTTAATTCTTAAGAATCAGAAGGGTTCTTTTCCCTTAACAAATTTAAAATACATTTTATTGATAACTCACCTAAGGGCGGCGGGCTGGCGCAGGGATGGCAATTTTGGTGATTTTTTTGATTTTTTTAAAAAAAATAAGTTTGTGATTTTTTTGATTTTTTGTATTTTTTTCTATTTTTTCAGATTCGTAACGTCACCCGATATAATTTGTAACTTTCAAATTATATTTCATGTCAAGTTATTTTGTAAAATCATTAAACAACTATCAAAAAATCTGAAAATATTTTTAAAAAATCAAAAACATCTGCGGCTAAGTCAGTTTTTACATTATCGTTCATGACAGATTTTATTAATCAATCCAGTATTTTTTTTTCTAGTTTTAGCTCACTTACTTTTCCAATGATTTCTGCCTTCTTTTGCTTAAGACTTCAATTTTAGATTTTGAAACTTCAACTAGTTTCTCCTTTTCTAACTACAATAGTAGTTTTATTTTTTTAAGCGTTTTTTAAATGGCTACTTTAATATATATATATATATATATATATATATATATATATATAACATATCTCTTCATATATACCTTAATAATAATAACTATATATATATATATATATATATATATATATATATATATCTTTATGTACTTATTTATATATATATATATATATATATATATATATATACATTACTTTTAATCACAGTTATTATCTATGAACAATTGAATTTTTTCATTCATCAAAGTTATTTGCACAGCTGTCTGTGTGAGTGATTTGGATAGTCAGTTTTCCTACTTCTGATAATTCAGAACTATATTTTGTATAGTGTGTTTGCGTATGTGCGTGTTTGTACTACGTGGGTGTATTATTTGTTCAATGTAGGGATGGCCAAAAAATATCGATATATCGAAATATCGATATTTTTGGCTCGATATATATTTGGCGATATTTCTTTAGGCGATATATCGATATTTCGATATTTTTCTTAATATCGAAAGCCGATATTCTTGTCCAAAAAAAAAAAAAAAATTTTAAGGCCGGAAAAAAATAAAATCTTATCCCCCTCTCCCAACACCCTGAAGTGATGAAACTCTTTTCCCCCATATTTCGTTCTTCGTTCGTCCCCCAATGTCGTGTATAAAATAAACCGAAAAATTGGGGTTTTAGATTTTTCGTCTTTTCGGGAACCAAAAATAAATAGGGAGGGGGGGACGACATCACATACGACATAGTCAAATTGTGTCTGAATATCTGTCTGCCAGTTATTCAGTGATCAGTGGATAATGCGACCCAATAAAATTTTTGGAATGATAGTAAGAAATGCTTTCCCTGCTATGTTTATGTTAGCAATGAAATATCTTACTGTAAATGCGACGTCAGTCTCGTCAGAACGAACAGTTTCATTTTTAAACAATGTTTGCTCAAATGAAAGAAATAGATTGACTTCCGAGCATATCAATCAGTTAGTCTTTTTAGGTGCATTAGATGATAAGTATTGGGCTATGTAATAATATAAACTTATATATATATATATATATATATATATATATCTTATATATATATATATATATATATATATATATATATATATGCTATATATATATACTCTGCTATACTCTATATATATATATATAACAACAACTATATATAATTAAAAGGTAACTAACTTGAGTTACGATGAATAAAAAGGAAAGAATTAAAAATAGCTATCATAGTTTTATTTTCCTTTTTCATAAGAAATATTTTATAATTTATTTATTTATTCTGAGACTATTAAAGGGCTTTTTTGCAGTCTGCTCGGGACTAGCCTGATCTACCCTGATTTGTGTAGCTGCGAGGTGTGTTCAATTGTCGGTGTGGACGAAGATAATCATTGCAGAAATCTAATACCAGGACAGGACTCCTGTGAGTTGGTTTTCAGTTAACATACCGAGTACCGACTAATCTAATCATCTACTGGCGATTACGATTGTTCGCTTAAATATGTAATTAACTATAATTAACGATTTTTATAATAGCTATTACCTAAAGTTAGTATTTGGGGTACATCACCAGCTTTTCTTATGATAAGTAGTCTGGCATCAGTTCGAACTACTTAAATATTATTTCATTTATTACTAAAAAATTTAATGGATTTTCTTAAGATCCAGACTTCAAAAGTCGCCCAAGTATCAGTTGTCTACCATCAATTTAAATTAATCACTTTTTGTTGGAATCAATATCTATTTGTAATTAAATAAAACTGTTTGAATTTCTAGCTTCCTTAATTCTTAATAGTAATTTTCATTTTTAATACGAAAAAAAGTGATTTTTACAAACCCCTGTTTAATTTTCAAAGAGAGTGAGCACGAATTCCTTCTTAACTCCCCTCACAATTACAAAGAAAGTAAAAAAAAAAAAAACCCAGTTCAAATTCCCCGAAAAAGCAGCTTTCTAGCACAACTTCAATCTTCAACCTCTTGGAGTTGGAAACTTGAAAGTTGGAAGACCTGATGAGTGAAGTCTATCTTTTATTCTACCCTTTTCTTCGGTGAAAGCTTTTGCTTCATATTTATAAATTAAGGCCTTTCTCTCTCTGAGTGAGTATACTTATATATATATATATATATATATATATATATATATATATATATATATATATAACCTTATATATATATATACCTATATGCTATAACAACATATATATATATGGACAAAGTTACTTAACGGCCACACGGAACGGGAGATCAGGATCAATTTTTTTTATCTACACACATACACACACACACACACACACATATATATGTAATATATATATATATGCTCTAACATTGTATATATATTACCCTATATATATATAATAATAACCCAACCACTTATGCATAAATATAACCTTATTATAATAATAACTTAACCATATATATATAATATTATATAATATCTTTATTATATTATATATATATATATGTATATATATAATAACAAGCAGCTTAATAATATATGTAATAATATATATATATATATAACTTATATATATATATATATATACTATATATATATATATATATGAAAACTAGGTTAAATATTAAGGCCGATGCTGTAAAATACCTAACAACTGCTCGTTGTTTAAGAATGCAAAATAAATCTGTTAACATCATTCTGTCGTTGTAAAATAAAAAAACATCGTACATCCCTAAAACTTTGTTAATTATTTTATTTTATTTTATGTTAAATCTTAATTTATTTTGTACTTTCATAACTGAAATTTGCACCTGATTCAAAAATGTATTCAATTTTAGTGTTGCTATTGTTGTTTTTAAATCTATGTGCGTCCTAATCTGATGATATATATATATATATATATATATATATATATATATATATATATATATAGCATATATATATATATATATATACTATATATATTTCATATATATATAGCATTAACAACATATATAACCAACAACATATATGTCATATATATATATATATATATATATATATATACCTATATAGGTATATATATATCAAATTATTATCGGATTATAATATATCGAAATATCGATATATCGAATATCGATGTTTTTCTGGCGATAATATCAGGCGATATGATATTTTTAAAATATCGATATATCGATTTATCGATATTTTTAGATATCGGCATCCCTAGTTCAATGTTTTTCTTTTTGTAGTAAATATAAAAAGTTTGCCTTTCAAAACAAGATTCTATTTTTATTTTTTATTTTTAGGAGTAGGAATTAAATACTAAAAATTATATATATATATATATATATATATATTATGTATATATCATATGTATATGTAATAATATCATCTTCTTCATATAGCATAACTCATAATATATATGTATAATAATAGCCAATAATATAACATAATAATAGTAGTACCAGGTATCCAATATGTAATAATAATAGCCAATAATAACAATAACAACTATAGCTAACTATGCTTCTGTAACAGCTGTAACAACCAGCAATAACCAGTAATAATATATCAATAATATATATGTATGTATATATAACATATATATATATATAGCTGCTAATAACAATGTATACATAATAATAATAATATGCTCTCTTGCATTTACGCTCTAACAATTTTTTATATGATTAATATATGTACCAACAATAACCAATAATATATATAATAATATATGTATAATAATAATATATGTATAATAATAATAATAATAATATAATAACTAATAATAATAATATATGCTAACTCTATATGTATGTATGTATATATTCATGTATGTAACAATATGTATATTAACAGCACCACCTACTTGGAATTATGATCTTCAGGGTTGCGCCACTGAGTATATATATATATAATAATATGTAATAATATAATATATAATAATATATATATAATAATAATAATATATGTAATAATAATAATATAATATATATGTATAAATTATAATAATAGTATATGTCTAATAATTATAATAATACTAATATTTCTATTTATATATATATATATATATAATATATAATAATATATGCAGTATATATATATATATATGTAATGTGTTTCCATAATTTATATATAATTTAATAGTAACAATACAAAATATATATATATATATATGTATAATAACTTAATTACAACTTTAAAACAGGTATATTTCTTCAACAAATAAGGGATAATTTTATATCTAAATATGTCAATGAAATTGTGAGTTGTAGGAAATAAGCTGTTGCAATTAAATCCTTCGTGTATACAAAGGGACTAAGTCTTGAGTGCGCTAGGGTTTAGCATGAGGGTATGTTGCTACCCGTGTTAATGTATATTAATGAAACTATGGTATGGAATAAGAGGTATAGATCTAAGGTAAAATGTGCTCAGATGGACAATCAGAAGGGCGTGTTAGGTGTAAGAAGAATTAATAAAATGAAGAGTGAACACATTAGGGAGTTGTATGATGTGAAGAAAGGCGTAAGTGAGAGAACAAGTGAATGTATTAAGATGATTTGGTTATACAGAAAGGATGGATGTTAATCGGTTGATTAAGAGGATGTATAGTGGTGAGTGTGCTGAAAAACCACCGGCTGGGATACCGAACAAAAAGTGTATTGATTCAGTAACGGAATTTCTGAAGGAAATAAATGTGAGTTTGGGAAAGGCGAGAAGAAAGGTGCATAATAGGGGTGAATGGCGTGGTTTTGTGAGGAGGTATCGTTGTGGACATTTCCCATTGGATGAACCCCACATTGACGAGATATCACAGTGAGAGTCCGTCGCGGTCTTGTGAAGCTTTAGTGTGTGTGTGTTTTTTTTTTTTTTTTTTTTTTTTTTTTAACTGCGACTAACTTTCACTTAAGGGTATGGAAGGGATGGTAAGGGGGGCATTCCTTTCAACATAGTCATGTTCTTCTACTACTTTTCTGTTTCCGGTGTATGCTACGCACCTCACCCTCAGTCTGGGGAAGGAATATTTTTTTATATATATATATATATATATATATATATATATATATATATATATATATATAATATATATATATATATATATATATATATATATATATATATATATATATATATAAATATATATATATAACTATATATAATATATAATATATATATAATATATATATATATATATATATATATATATATATATATGTACCTATATATAATAATATAATATAATATATATATATATATATATATATATATACCAGCTGTGAATATGATTGTGTATGTGTATGTGTAATGAAAACATATAATTATAATATCTAATAATATCATATAATAAGATGTAATAATAATATTTATATCCTTCTATAATAATAATAACCAATATATAATATATAATAATATGTAATAATAATATCATATATAATATGGAAATATATATATATGTAGTAATATATGCTCAATAATATAATAATAATACGTATCGTTTAAACAATATGTAAAGGAATCTTATATTAATCTAATCTATCAAATGAAAACCAATAATAATACTAATATGTATAATAACATATGACTAAATAATATAGCATATATGTATATCATATATATATACATATATACATATATACACATATATACATAATAATAATAATATGTAACCAATAAGAATTAGCTCAATAGCAATAATAAGAAAGAAAAAATCTATATATAAAACATTTCATATATGTCTGACGATTGAAAAAAAATATTATATATATATATATATATATATATATATATATATATATATATATATATATATATATAATCTTACACTATATACATTCTCATTAAAAAGCTTGTATTCCGACTTTATGAAAATGGACTTTGACTTGTATTTAATTTATTCTTTTAAAAACAATTTCCTTGTTAACCACTAAAAAAGAAACAATGATTTTGCAAATTATATATATATATATATATATATATATATATATAATAATAAAAACTAAGAATATATATATATATAATAATAATAACTATACTTATACTAACTAACTATATATGTATATATGTAATGAAGCTTATAAAGTATGGCAATATATATATATAATATGTATATAACAACATATATAATAACCCATGTATAGCATATGTAACCATGCTATATAATAATATATATCATATCATAACCTAATATATATGCTAATATATATATATATATATATATGTAATAACAGATACATAAAAATTTGCGTAGAATTAAAATAAGTTTCTATATAAAAATAATATCAAA
>JABUQX010145691.1:20000-22500 GCA_015478945.1 Trachelipus rathkii
AAAATAAAATACGGGAAAACCCACCAAGTCCAAGCCTAACGAAATATCTAAATCTCTTAAGTGAGCTCGAACGTGGGTTTAAAGGAGGAAGATTAAGCAATACAGTTGGAAAACAGAAGATGGGAAGGAGCTCCACCAGAACAGAAGTGGCTGGACCACAACGAACGAGTCTGGGATTTTCAATGCTCACGCAAAATTCATGCGAGAGCAAGGCACCCCTTGTATTGCGAGGGCGACGCAATGGAGGTGGAATACGAGCGGCCAACTCCCCTGAGCATCTACCGCTGTAGTACCTATAGAAAAGAGATAGTGCGCCAACGTCACGTCGCAGAGATAGAGGGTCAAGAGAGTTTGAAAGTAGGGGACAGTTTATTAGTCTCTTAGCTTTAGACTCAACTCTATCCAATAGAAGGGTAGAGCCAGAGCCCCCACCCCCGATGTGAGAACAGTACTCCAAACAAGGGCGAATAAGGCCCTTATATAACTGGAGTAGCTGTGCAGAAGGAAAAAAATTCCCGCAACCTGAATAGAACTCCCAGCTTCTTTGAGGACACCTTAGCAACCTTGGTAATCTGGGTCTCAAGACAATCTTGTCTATGTTAAGACCAGATATTATGCTGTCAACAGGTGAGGGCGTTAGAGCCGTCGAAATTTAGTTCTTTCACATTGATCAAGTGTAGGCGGGGGAGTCTTCCGGAGGATAACCGATGGTGGAATATCATCAATCCTTGGTAGATTTCCTTTTAGCCTATCGTGGCTGGGAGGTAAAACTCTTGGTTTTAACATCATAGGGTAAGGGTTCAAACCCACCTGGGACATAATGTTTATGTACAATTTGTAATGCGAGCATGCATTTATTTTCATCCATACAATATGCAGTCCCGATAAAAAAATTACCCAGTCTTGCCCCTGGCCCGAGTGTAGGCGGGGGAGTCTTCCGGAGGATAACCGATGGTGGAATATCATCAATCCTTGGTAGATTTCCTTTTAGCCTATCGTGGCTGGAAGGTAAAACTCTTGGTTTTAACATCATAGGGTAAGGGTTCAAACCCACCTGGGACATAATGTTTATGTACAATTTGTAATGCGAGCATGCATTTATTTTCATATATATATATATATATATATATATATATATATATATATATATATATATATATATATATATATATATATATACGTATATATATACTATATATATATATATATTACCTTTACTTTCTCACCTCGGACCACCCCATCATGGGAGGGGCCACACCGCGTTCAGGCATCCCGCCGACACCACCGGCCTCCTCTAGAGACCCTCCTATGATGAAATGTTCCAGATTGTTCTGGGTTGAGAGTTAGATAGACAGGAGAGAAAAAAGTGAGATGTGTCCTCCGGGACCTGGTTACAGTTTTGACAGATGTTTGTGGTGGTTTGGTTGAGGTTGAATCTGTGTTTGTAATATTGTAAGTTAGGGTGGTGGCCGCTTAACTTGGCCAAGGATGACTGACTGGTTCTTGGTAGTGAGTTGAATTCTGGTGCTATTTCTGGTGGGTGTTTGTTTAAAATGTTGTTTGGTTCTGCGTCTTAAGTAGTTTTCTGTTAGTGTCGTGTGGATTTGTTTAGTGTATGATGTGTTGTTTGGTGGAGGTGGAATGTTATTCAGAATTTGTTTGTAATATAGAGCTGGTGAAGAAGGAAGTTGTTTGAGTCTGTGGTGGATGGGGTTAGAGAGGGCAATGTGGCATGGGTGTTGGGGTGTTTGGGTTTTGGTAAAGAATTGTGTGCCTATCATGTCCAGGTGTGTGTCTATGGGTAGTATTTTGGTTTCTTCGTGTGGTGTTGTTGATGTGCATCCTGTTATGATTCTTAGTGCTTTGTTTTGTGTCGTTTGGAGTTTCTTTATGTTGTTTTTAGTCAGTAGTGGGTGCCAAGTTGGAGAGGCGTAGTTTAGAATCGGACGGATGTATTGTTTGTATATGGTGGTGGATGTCTGTTTATTGTTTGTAAAGTCTGTGCCAGCGATAGTTCTTAATATGTTCAGTTTCTTGTTTGCAGATGAAATTATGTTGTCTGTGTTTTGTGAGTGTTAAGTGTTACTCCGAGGATTTTGGGAGTTTTGTTGAAGTGTAGGGCAATGTTATTTAAGTAGATTTGGGGTGGGTGGGTGTTTGTTGTGCCAAGTTGGCGGTCGGTGGTGATTAAAGTGATTGATGATTTGTTTGGTGAGGCGGACATTCTGTTTTCTGTTAGCCATGTTTGAAGTTGGTTGATGTATTGTTGTGTCAGGTTTGTGGCCGTGTTTAGGTTCTGGTGTGTAGTGGCTATGGTGATGTCATCTGCGTAGGTTGTTATGATTGTGTGATCTGTTTGTGGTTGTGGGAGATCGGCCGTGAATAGGTTGAATAGTGTGGGGGACAGTATTGCGCCTTGGGGTACTCCGTTATTGATGTTTACTGTTCTGGATTTTGTATTGTTTGTTTGTATTTGTGCTGTTCTTCCTGATAGGAAATT
>JABUQX010145691.1:25000-27955 GCA_015478945.1 Trachelipus rathkii
ATATATATATATATATATATATATATATATATATATATATAAGTATATATTATATATATATATATATATATATATATATATATTATATATATATATATAATATATATATATATATATATATATATATATATATATATATATATATATATATATAATATATATATATCTATATATATATATATATATATATATATATATATTATACATATATATATATATATATATATATATATATATTATTATTATTATTATATATATATATAATATATATATATTCAGTATATATATATATATATATATATATTATTATATATTTATTATTATATATATTATTATTATATATATATATATATATTATTATTATTATTATTATTATTATTATATGTTATATGCTGTAAGTAATACATCCGAAATTCGATAGCGAAAACTAAAGTAGATTTAAATGATAACGGTACAAACTAATACATAATAACATTGGTTTAATATATATATATATATATATATTATTATATATATTATATATATATATATATATATATATATATATATATATATATATATATATATATATATATATATATATATATATATATATATATATATATATATATATTAATATATATTTATAGATATATATATATATATTATTTTTATATATATATGTATATATATATATATATATATATATATATATATATATATATAAATTCCTTACTGTATTACCTAATATATTAAACGAATGCACAAGTTTTACATTAAAAATTACAATGAAATATTATTTTAATATCTAAAAATACACAAAATTATAACATTTTAATTACTGTATAAATACGATGGCGACGCAATTACAAAGCAACAAAATACATTACAACAAATTATTCTTCAAAAAATATGTGGAAATTCCGAAAGCAATATTATAATACAAATAAAATAAAATATGATCAGTGATTATGTTAGGTTTAGGCTAAGTTAGGTTAGGTTTAGGTTGGGTTAGGTTAGGTTTTTTGTCTCATGCCCATTATCTGTGTCCCGTGAAGCTGAAGTCAATATTTTTTCTTAAGTTACGTTATCGAATAAATTGTAGAACTGCGCGCGCATAGTGAGAAGAGTTTGAACTTTTTTCCTATATATTTATATAACTTGTTGTCTTGTTGTTTATTGAAACGATGGAAAGTGAAATAAATTATATAATAATCTAAGTTTGGTTACGTTAAGTAAGGTTATGTTATGTTAAGTAAGGTTATTTTAAGTTACGTTAGGTAGCATAGATTTAAATTTTTTTTAAAAATATTTTTAATGGTGTGAAGCTCTTTTATTACAATAGTTTTATTTTGACTCAATACAGTTTTATTTTGATTTTTCTCAAATGTGTTCGGATCCACGCAATCGATAGCGATATCGATAGCATACAGATAAAAGACATAATCCGGTTTTTTGTATTTAATACTTTGAGTTGCTTTAATTACCGTTTTTTACTATTCAGGAAAAATTAAGATAATTTATATATTTTGTTCGAATTTGTAAAAACTGTGAAAAGAAAGAAATAATAATAATAATAATAATAATAATAATAATAATAATAATAATAATAATAATAATAATAATAATAATAATAATAGATATGCTGTTATTCAAAGATAATATCTATCTATTTATATATGTATTTCTTTTTCTCACTCACTCTTTATATATATATATATATATATATATATATATATATATATATATATATATATATATATATATATATATATATATATATATATATATATATATATATATATATATATATATATATATATATATATATATATATATATGTATATGTTTGTATATATATATATATATATATATATATATATATATATATATAACAGTATATATATATATATATATTTTTATTTATATATATATATATATATATATATATATATATATATATATATATATATATATATAATTTAAATTTAAAGAGCTCTTCCGCACTCGAACACTGTAATTAAAACCACTTAATCAAAGGACGCCAAAAGAATAAAACTCATAAATTAATTAAAAAAAGAAAAGATTATAGATTAAAATATTTCAACGTTTCGACCGTTTTAGTTCGACCATTTTCAATCATCTCTTGAAAAAGTTCCGAAGGAACTCGGTGGAAACGTGGAGATATTTTAATCTATAATCTTTTCTTTTTTAATAAGTATTTGTTCTTTTTATTCATTTATCTTTTAGTATGATTTTAATTAATATATATATATATATATATATATATATATATTACATATTATTATTATATATTATTATTATATATATCTATATTATATTATATACAAATTATATATATATATATATATATATATATATATATATATATATATATATATTTATTTATTTATTTATATATATATATATATTTTATAGTATTTATATATATATATATATATATATATATATATATATATATATATATATATATATATATATATATATATATATATATATATATATATATATATATATATATATATATATATATATATATATATACTAAATATGTAAATCCATGGAAGCTAAGGGAAATAATGTATGACTCTTAGTAAATTAAAGATATTTTCAAAAATTGAAATAATTCAATCTTAAACAATTACATTAATTATTACAATTAATCATTCTATTTTATCAATTTTTTTTATTGTTAATCACAAATAGTATTGAATACGATGTATTGTTTACCATTCGTTGGTCAGTTACGATTTTGGAGAGAGAGAGAGAGAGAGAGAGAGAGAGAGAGAGAGAGAGAGAGTATGAGTGAGAGGGTCAGAGAGAGAGAGAGAGAGAGAGAGAGAGAGAGAGAGAGAGGAGGAGAGAGAGGGAGAGAGAGGAGAGAGAGAGAGAGAGAGAGAGAGAGAGAGAGAGAGAGAGAGATGAAGAGAGAGAGAGAGAGAGAGAGAGAGAGAG
>JABUQX010145692.1:0-5000 GCA_015478945.1 Trachelipus rathkii
CCTGATTGAAGAGAAGATTTTGGTGAGTTGGTTTTCCACTATCTTATCTAATAATCTTCCTTTTTCAGACCAGTCTACCACTTCAATATATATATATATATTTACACGTAATATATTGAAATTTATATCGATTTATATAGATATATATATATATATATATATATATATATATATATATATATATATATATATATATATATATATATATATATATATATATATATATATATATATATATATATATATAAATATATAAAGATATATATATATATATATATATATATATATATATATATATATATATATATATATATATATATATGTGGGGGGAGAGATATATATTCCCTATATATATATATATATATCAGTGGGGGTAGCGTCATCTATTCTCTGAGGCTCAGCCTTTGCAATTATTTATCTATATAATTTTTCCTTAGCAATAAACTGATATTTAGTCAAATCCTTAAACATTTGCAACATTGGATGCCGTGCTTACCATATTTAAATAGCGAAATTTTCCTATAGGCCAGAAGCTAAAAAGAATGAACTCTGAAGCTAGAAATGTCTTGCCTCACCCATCCTCGCTGCGTGAGCGACACAGAAAGTCCGAACTCTCTTGCGGAATTTAAAGAATAAATACGATAAAAGAGGCCAGCTTTAAATGCAACAAATTACCTGCAGCGATCATTACAAAATTTCACTGAAAAAATTGGTTAAATATGGTAATCAAATTTTTTGGGTTACGAGCTTAATGACAAAATATTGGTTATGTTACTGAAAATATTTTGTTAAACTCGATTTTAATCAAATATAACAAGATTAACTCCCTAACTAATCAGTTTCGTTAGAGAAGTTGGTAGAGGAATAAATGCTGCTTCTTATCGTAACAAAATATATGGATGTTTTGTAACCAAATGAATTTTTTATTATGGTAGCAAAATTTTTTCATATTGAAAACTAAATTTTTGTCGCAGTATATATATATATATATATATATATATATATATATATATATATATATATATATATATCTATATATATATATATATATATATATATATATATATATATATATATATATATATATATATATATATATATATATATATATATATATATATATATAATGTAAAGAAATTAATTTTGTGTAAAATCTTCGTGCTTTCAAATAAAACACTCATTTATCGTTCAAAAACTATTTAAAGAAGTACTTTTAGGTATTTCGATGATTCCGATTACTTTTATATAATGTTTGGCCTGGAAAATCAAAGCAGCACAACGTGAGTTCATTTGTTATGGACTAGTTTTGCTGGTATTATATTATAGAGTTGTGACTTTGTTTTAATTTCTCTGATTTACGACGAAGAAGTTAACTAAAATAAATTTAACATTGCTTTTCTTCATTATTTATGAGCTTTATTAAGATTATTTTATTAATTCTTTATTATTTTTATATTTATCATTTAATATTATTTAAGATAAAATCATTATTTATTCATTAAATTATTTAATAGTATTTTAACTCACTGTTTATGACTTTTTGAGCTTCTTAATCTCCATTTATTTTGTTAATGATTATTTACTTTTGGGTACGTTTTTGACTTATTATTATTAAAAAATAAATAACCCATATAATTTATCATATTTGATATGATTTAAAACATTGATTTATTTTATTAATTTTAAATGCTATATATGATTTATTAATTCTTAATGCTAATTATTAAATATTAATTAATTATTAATTCTTATTAATTCTTAATTCTTTATTTATTCTTAATGATTTATTTTAATAATTTTAAATACTCTTAAGTGATATATAATATTTTTGTATATATTTAGTCCTATCTAGTTATAATGGGAGATTAGAGAATATTTAGTTACCCTTTATTTTTAAGTAAGTATAGCTAATTTTGATATAAGTTAGTTTATCATTTTTATTTATATTGTATAAACTTAGTTTAGTTGTAGTTCATTATTATTTAAGACTCGACCGTTGAAACTTCATTTCAGAATATCTTAGGCACCGAAAATCTACTCAACAGGAAGAACAAGGAGTTGATCTCCTTAGAGTTCTCTCTGCTAGCAACTGTAGTCTGACTACTTTAGAAAGGTCTAACTTTTCAGCTAGCGTCAATCTTAGTTGGCACTGTATATCTGGAAACTGGATAGTTTTTGCTGTCCCCAAACCTTAACGGGTTTCCTACTCTCTTTCGAGGGCGGCATTTAGTTGGTACTGAAGCGGATTATCAAATACGATTGACACTTTGGTTCCTTATAAATTATTGATTAACCTAACAAAATATTTGATCATGATAATCAATTCAAACAGGTCATTCTAGTACATTTTGATTGAGAAAATCAAAAGGGTTTATTGATAATATAACAAAGGTTTTTGGTTCTATAACCAAATTCAGTTTTCTTGATGATGATTTGAGTATTCACAACCCCAAATAATTGAGTAAATGTTCGTTGGCCTAAAGAAAAATTTGGTTACCTAGTACAATGTTTTCGTCAAAGGGCATTAATATTCCGTTTATGGTAACGAAAAATAGTTTGGTTATGTTAATCATAATTCGTGTGGTTCTATATTGACAAAAAAATTTCGTTGTCACAATCAATTTTTGGTCTATGCTAATAATTATTTTTTTCAGTGTTGGGATTAATTGACCTTCAACAAGCATTACAAGAATTTTCAGACCTCTCTCTCTCTCTCTCTCTCTCTCTCTCTCTCTCTCTCTCTCTCTCTCTCTCTCTCTCTCTCTCTCTCTCTCTCTCTCAGATATATTATGATTATTATTATTATTATTATTATTATTATTATTATTATTATTATTATTATTATTATTATTATTATTATTATTATTATTATTATTATTATTATTATTATTTCGATTGATTTGCAGCCTCTTCTAATTTTTTTCCACAGCTGCCAGTTTGAGTAATATATATATATATATATATATATATATATCTAAAAATTTTTAAAAAGATATAGAGAGAATATAATATAATATATATATATATATATATATATATATACACTCTGTTGATATAATTTGTAGTACGTATAGTACTTTTAATTCGAAATGTATTCCATCCTTTTAATTAGATTCCATCATTTTAAATTAGATTCAAAAATACGTTCATAAACGTTTTATTTGAAATCAAATCGATCGAAAAAGTCGCTTAGAAACAAATACTTCCCGCCTTTCTCTTGCCCGTAAAGACGACGCAATAGAATTCTTGTACGGCCTTATTTGCCTGCGTTGGAGGGTTGACTCATTCGCAATCTTACAAGGGCGTCTCAGTTGCTTCTTGCTTGGTAAACTGTAGAAATTGATAGTGAAACGCTTGTGTGAGCTTTTGATACGTAAGAGAAACTTGTCGTATATATATATATATATATATATATATATATATATATATATATATATATATATATATATATATATATACTATATATATATATATATATATATCAAATATTCCTGTTGTGCTTGATCCAGTTTACCTGGCTGGAAATTAATAAAATATGGTGAATCAGATATCGACCACTCCCACCCATATATGCGTCTCTATATATATTTTTTTTCCGATTACCGATTTAAATTTAGATGTATTTATATACATAAATCCCCATATATATATATATATATATATATATATATATATATATATATTTCATACCTTAAGAATATAATCATATCTTTATGATTATATTGTGCCGGTGTGCTTATAATTATAATTTACAGAGTTATAAACATTTATGTATTAAGTAAAGGAGTCAACTCCACAACTGAAGCGAAGCTAAAACACTGGTAATTATGGCATTTGTAAATGACCTTTAAGAGGTACGTGTAAAATGTTAATATTCTTTTCAGTGTATCATTAATATGTATCCTTCTAATTAACCATTATGTAATTATTAAATGAAATATGAAAATATGAAACATGATTCTATTATATAATTAGATGGAATAAGCCATCATGTAAAATATGTTTTGAGTATTATTTTTATGTTCATGACTGCTAATCATGCAACCACATGCCATATACGCAAATATGTAGTTAATTACTAATTATTAATACCTTCATTAATTTTATCAATTATGTTTTATTATGTACTTTTCTTATCAGAGATTTAATATCCCGTAGGTGTTTTTGTTATGGATCTTGTTTTGTACCTTGTATGGTACCTGTGTGATTTGAGTTTGTCTATTAAAAGTCCCACATTGGGCGAAAATAAAGTATTGCTAGAAGACTTACTTCAATGCCCTTCTAGCCATAGATAGTAATAAGAGGTCAAGAATATATTACTATATATATATATATATATATATATATATATATATATATATATATATATATATATATATATATATATATATATATATATATATATATATATATATATATATATACGGTATATGTATTTGAAGAGAAAAGACCAAGATGAAGCCTATACATATGAAGAACAACTGGTTCTTCTACATCAAAATATTCGAACATTCAAAACAGTCTAATCCAAGATTAAAATAGTTAGGACAATAAAGATGAATTTTCCTTTGTTTATGTTACAATGTTAAATAAATAAACATTGAATATATTTAGCTAGGAAAATAGAGGAAATCTTTGTCAGTTTTTTTAATGCTTATTTTATATTAAATAAATAAATAATAAATATATCTCTGATTGTGTTAGCCTAAATAATAAACCAACCCGCATTTCGTAATAGATATTGAATAGCTAATACAATATGTAACTACATATGAAGGATGAATACATTGGCAGGGATAAAATGTCTCTTATAGATTAAAAAATGCTAAGAAAAAGGTCAGGTCCCAGAGCATATATCTACTCAAAATTCAATAGATCATTCACTCGAGGACAAACCTCAAATATTACGCAACACTTGCCAATTCTGGGATCATTTAAAATGCACCAACCTTCAACCCCCTAATCAATATTTTCCAGCACGGTCATGCCACAGAAACCTA
>JABUQX010145692.1:30000-35000 GCA_015478945.1 Trachelipus rathkii
TAAAGATGGAGAGATACCAAAATATTTCACATATCGATATTTAAATTTTTTTTACAAATACCATAAAAAAAACCGATACCCAATACCCATATGATACCTGACTCCATCCTTAGCAAAGAGACAAAAAAAATGATTATAAGCCAAACGTGCCAAGATTCGTGCCAATAGGAATAATTTTTCCTTTTTTGAAAATGAAAATACCCAAATTGCTTTAATTATTCCTTTTCTTTTATGAGAGGTAACTGACCCTATTTTAAAGCAAATATCAGTCGCTGTAAAGAAGTCAAGAGGGTGTGGCAGGAGATTCTTTATGAGTGTGTAGAAGCATGTAAAAAAGAAAGAAAGTTTGGAAAATTGCAACATTAATGTGTATTTTTATCTGTGAAAATGATAAATGATTAAATGCCTTTGAGTATCAAAGGTTATGTTATAAAGAAAGAAAGAGTGTACGACCAAATTTTGGAATGTAAGAAAAAAAACTCCTTGAGCTTTATTGCCTTTCTTACTAAG
This sequence comes from Trachelipus rathkii, assembly GCA_015478945.1. NCBI lineage: Eukaryota > Metazoa > Arthropoda > Malacostraca > Isopoda > Trachelipodidae > Trachelipus > Trachelipus rathkii. Next base: position 30,511 of record JABUQX010145692.1, read on the forward strand.
CAGCAACTTTGAAAAAACACAGATGAGAAAATTTTTTTAAACAAGTGAAAAGTTATGGGGTGTAATTGATAATTAATTGATAATGTAGATTTTTTTTATGTGTGTGTGTTGTTGTTGTTGTTGTTGTTGTTGTTGTTGTTGTTGCGCGGGGAGGGTAGTAGGAGTAAGATTTAAGATTCTGGAAAGATTTTAAAACTGTGAAGAGAAGCAGAAAATTCGTTTTTTCCCAATTTTTAAATTTTCATTAGGTCCAAACTTTAGAGGGTTGAAAAAAAATTATATACATATATATATTTGTACATCTATATATCCATATATATATATATATATATAGATATATATATATATATATATATATATATATATATATATATATATATATATATATATATATATATATATATATATATAAATAAAAAGAAATAAAATCTCTTTAAAATTGTAACTCTAAAAGAATACGAGAGTTGCAAAGCTTTGTTCAACTCTTTTATAATTCATTTTTTGAATAAAAGACTGAAAATGAAGCACCATTTTAAATGAAGCAAAAAGGAAGAACAACAAATGAAAAGCATCGTACAGCAAGTCATTATCATATATGAAAGAACACGTTATATGCTTATCATTAACAAACGGTATTTGGCACTTTGGCACTTGGTATCAGAGGTAAAGATTGCTTTTAGGTATGAAGGAACGGAGTTTGTGGAATATATAATTACACTTTAAAAATTTTCAAAATAGTAATGCAAGTTTTATTGTACAATATAAATTAAAAATACTTTAAAAGGGAATTCGATGGGGTTAATGAGTTCGTTCTCCTGTACAAATTCTTTTATGCTTTAAATTAGTGTGGTGGAGTATTTCCACATCTGTAATCGCAAATGCGGAACATAAGAATAATTTTAAAGTTCCGGATTGGTATTTAAATTATATTTCGAAGATCCACATCCGCATCACCATTTTCGCAGATGTATAAAAAAAATAATCAGCATCCCCATACACACCTGTGCGGATGTATAAATAAAACATCGGCATTAAAAAAAATATGGATTCTCATATGCCGATCTAAGCTTTTGCATCCACGGATGTCAAAAGTTGTCGAAAGTTTCACATCCGTTGCATCTCTGCATTAAAGTTCCACTATCAAAATATTTAGAAAACTCTTAAATAAATGTACAATATAATTTTTTTATTGTATATATTTTTTAATTTTAAAAAAGTCCAAACTTCCTGACTTTATGGGCATAGCCCTATTCAAGAAGAGGAACTTCTCTAGGTAATCGCTACCTAGGATACGAACAAGGGGTCGAACCCTACCCATATTGCAATTAACTTACTAAAATTTAAATAGAACATGCAAAAAAGCTGAGAATATTATATTATATTTTAATCCATTAATTTATTTAATGTGAATATATTTTTTTAATTTTATTCTCCTCTTAGGACACGCCGAACACTAGAGACAAATGGAATTTCTTTTTAAATTTGAGGAGGAGCTACAAAACTTTTTGCCGCCTTATTCATTTTTTCTTTATTTCAATTTATTTTAATTTTATTTCAGTTTATATATATATATATATATATATATATATATATATATATATATATATATATATATATATATATATATATATATATATATATATATATATATATGTAAATATATGAATATATATATACATATATATATATTTTTATATATATATATATATATATATATATATATTTATATATATATATATATATATATATTTATATCTTTCTTTCTTATATATATATATATATATATATATATATATATATATACAACCTATAACTACATATATATTTTATATATATATATATATGTATAATAACTCTATAATAATATATATATATATACGATTTATATGGATATCTTTGTCGTTGTGGATTTTCGGTAAACCATATATATATGTATGTATTATATATATAATAAAGATAGATTTCTGTATATATATATATAATATATATATATATATATATATATATATATATATATAACTGCAATAATATAATATAATATATATATAATAATATAATAATAATAATAATAATATATATAATAATAATATAATATATATATATATATATATATATATATATATATAGCATATATATATATGCATATAACTGCTCTTTATATATATATAATAATAACTAATATATATATGCTATTTCAAGCTCCAACGAATGTCATCCTAAAACGTAGCCAATGTACGGCTAGTCTGATGCAAATTCTAAAATCATCAAAAAAGAATCAAAATAAATTCTTCATTTAATGTTTTATAAATACAGTTATGTCTCTTTCCTTATAGGCAATGATAGGCAGTTTACTTTAACCCATATATATATATATATATATATATATATATATATATATAATATATATATATATATATATATATATATATATATATATATATATATATATATATATATATATATATATATATATATATATAAAGCAGACTTTTTCAATCAAGTAAAAATTTACAGCTTTGACCAAATTTGGTCTAAGACAATGAATACGTCCGTCACAAGCCTTGAGTGGATTTTAATGTTTTTGCTATTATTATTATTATTATTATTATTATTATTATTATTATTATTATTATTATTATTATTATTATTATTATTATTATTATTATTATTATTATTATTATTATTATTATATATTAGCAGTGCATTGCAAGCCATACACAACCCTTGTTCAAAAAGTAAAGATATTACAGTTTAATGACCTACTCAATATATCACTACTAAAAGAAATACATAAAATTATCCATAATAATGCCTGCGACTTCATGCTAGCAAATTTTCGCTAAAAAAAAGCAAGGGACGAGGCAAATCTAACTAATTTAAGAAATAATAATTGCATAAACGCTCCATTCTGTCGACTAAAAAAAGCCACACAATGTGTCAGCTTCAAAGCAGCTAAACTTTACAACTCAATGCCAGAAGACATTAAAACCGAAAACTCTATTAAATCTTTTGCTAGAAAAATAAAAAACTATCTAAATAAATATTAATAAATAACAAACTCGGCGATTTTGCTTTTGTAAAATCTAGACATTTTACTAACATCAAAGTAGCTGCCATCTCAGAACCCCTTATGATAGCAAGTCAGAATCATGGTAATGATTGTAACTATCTTCAGCCTTTTAATTGTAATAATTCCTACACTTAACATCCGTTACTAAATAACAACTGCTAACATATCTAGCACAATTTTTATTTATTCAAATTATTATTATTATTCTATTTTATTATTATTATTATTATTATTATTATTATTATTATTATTATTATTATTATTATTATTATTATTATTATTATTATTATTATTATTATTATTATTATTATTATTATTATTATCATATCTTTATAAAAATTTATATTATTATTATTATTATTATTATTATTATTATTTATTATTATTATTATTATTATTATTATTATTATTATTATTATTATTATTATTATTATTATTATTATTATTATTATTATTATTATTATTATTATTGTTATTATTATTATTATTATTATTATTATCATATCTTTATAAAAATTTATTTATTTATTATCATTATTATTATTATTATTATTATTATTATTATTATTATTATTATTATTATTATTATTATTATTATTATTATTATTATTATTATTATTATTATTATTATTATTATTATTATTATTATTATTATTATTATTATTATTATTATTCTAGTGGTAACGCTACTCTCCCCTTCCATATTCTGGTTCAAAGTAATTATAAAATATGTTAAATTATTTATTAAATGGATGAAGACCAATTAAACTCAAGTAATGTTTAATTAATATTATTATTAATATTTCTAAAATATTAATATTAATCTAATTTATTAATATTATAATATATAAAAAAATATTTCAATTTATAATTTGGGTAAAATGAAAATAAAAATATTGATAGAAACTACAATCTAGGGCATGAGATACAAGACGCTTATCGCGGCGCTTTCGACGCTGCGAAAACGCCTTCTGAAAAGGTCAACAAGTTTTACTCTGTTTCATCTATATGAGTGTTTTAAATGGCTTCCTTCAATTACTTATTCAACTTTCGTTTGAGCGGTAGCATCAGAAGCGCCGCGTTTTAAACGATTGTGTAGAACGTGCCTAAGTTAGCAGTTTTAATTTTGTATTGCGTCACCAATGCAACACACGCCATTTCAGCGTTACTCTGATTCCAAACCCATTCCCCACTAGCATTAATGTATAGCATTAAAGTAATAATGTGTATGTCAGTGGCGTGCATAGAAGGAGGCTGAGAGGTTACAGACCCCCTCCCCCTAAATTTTGATAAAATGAAAATTTTATCATAATTTCAAATAAAAGTAATGTGAAATTAGGAGAAAAAAAGATACTCTAAAAGATACAGCCTCCCTCTCCCCCCAGAAAAAAAATTCTGCGTACACCAATGCTGTATGCTA
>JABUQX010145693.1:0-25388 GCA_015478945.1 Trachelipus rathkii
GGAGCCCACATGGATTCCCTCCAAGGCAGGGACAAGTCACCATCCATGCACGCGTCACCCGAATTCTCTCATTCCGTTCGTGAGTACCCGGTCTTACCCCGAGCTGTTCAGATTCCTCGGCACCGACCCGTCGGAACTGGTCCCGCTAAGAACGCTTCAAGTTTCAAAGCACCCGGTTTTCTCATCCATAATTGCTGAGTACTAAATGAATGAGTCACAGGAGATTCCACTCTCCATCAGCGGATTCGAACATTGGACACCGCTTAGCAATAACCGGATGCTCCAACCACTACGCCATCCACGCTTCAAAAAACCTAAGCCCAACAGCGCAAAGCGAATCAGTTTGCACGTAACAACCGAACCACTGCTCGGTAATAGCACGGAGAGACGAAAGAGAAGGATTGGGAGAGGCAGATGCGGAACAGGCATTCCGAAAACCCAGGGGAGGGTGAGAAGCATCCGCCTCTGGAAAACGGAAATGCTACCACACCACTCCAGTGCACAATGAACCGGAGTTGCTGGTTTCTTCTCCAGACCATTATATCATTTCTCTCGAAAATTCGAGGTTACGAAAGAAATTTATTGATGATGGATCCAGTGAACTGTAGCAAGCATTTCACCCACCTGACAGCCCACTTAATGGATGGTCTGGTTTTTCAACTTGTTGTTAGTTGTTTCTTCGCTCTAGACACGCAGCAGGGCAGTCCCTGGCCCAACAGTGTCCCCAGAGAGCCCCCACCAACGTCAAGAAAACAACGCAGGGGAGAACTTACATTTCGATGCTTTAGCATAAAAGTTGTTTTAAGTTCTCTGATTGCACCCATAGCTGCATTCAGAATATTTAAATAACTTTATATTTTCAGATTTATCATGGATTTTTAAGCTTATATTTATTTGAGCAGCATTTGCAGCTGCTTTCAAAACCATACCATAATATGTTTCATTTCAATATGTGTTACCATATGAGTTTTTAAGTTGTCTTTACGATTGCATTCATAGCTGCATTCACAGAACATTTAAATAACTTTTATATTATGATTTAGCAAGTGGATTTTTAAACTTCTTTTCAGATTACATTCTCGTAACTGCATTCAGAACACTTAAATAACTTCATATTTCCATGAGTTAACAAGTGGCTCTTTAAGCTTTCCTTTCGATTACACTCGTAACTGCATTCAGAACATTTAAATAACTTTTACATTTCTATGCTTTAGCCATGTGTATTCTTATGTATTCCTTCCGATTGCATTCATAGCTGCACTCAGAAAATTTAAATAATTTATATTTTCATGATTTAGTAAGTGGATTTTTAAGTTTTCATTACATTCGTAGCTGCACTTAGAACATTTAAATAACTTTATACTTCCATGATTTAGCAAGTGGATTTTTAAATTTCTTTCATTACATTCAGCTGCACCTTGCAACATTTAAGAACTTTAAATTTCATGCTTGCATGTGCTGTTTAAGTCTCCTTTCCAATTACATTCATAGTTGCATTCAGAACATTTAAACAACTTTTTTATATTTTCATGATTTAGCAAGTGGATTTCTTTTAAGCTTTGTTTATGATTACTAGCTGCACTTAAAAACATTTATATAACTATACTATGCTGTAGCATGTGTTGTTTGTGTTGTCTTTCCGATTTGGCCCATAGCCAGCACCAGAACATTTAAGTAACTTTCTATTTTCATGATTGAGCAAGTGAACTAATGTTACTCTTCCGATTACTTTCATAGCTGCACCAAACATTTGTGTTCATTTTTCATTGTTGAATTTAAAATGTCTTTAGGTTTGATTTTTAAATTAGATCTATACTGTACAGTCATACTAAACTTTCTGTTGTGTGCTTTAAATGGCTTTTCAACTCATCTTGCTTTTGAAACTAAAATTACAAAATCTAAACTAAACCTTTTCCAGATGACTCTTTGAATAATGACCAAACGTTACCACGTTTGAGGTCTCCTCTTGAACTACTTTCATTTTAAACTTTTCTTCTCACCAGCATCGCCAAGGAGTCTCTGTCCAAAACAATAATAATTGTATGCGGCATAAAGTTTATATATTTTATAAGAATGTGTAATAAATATAATTACTCTTGAATATATATTTTTTTAAATTTAAACAAATATCAACCTTCCCAATACCGTAAATTTAAATTTATTGTCAACACAATAGACTTGTTATTATTATTATTATTATTATTATTATTATTATTATTATTATTATTATTGCTATTATTATTAGAGCTAACTTAAATTATTATTTTACTTTACAATTTATTGGTAAATGTCTAATTTGTTAGACATTTCTTTCATTACTACTTCCTTAATTCTGAAACTAATTCGACCTGACTTGGACCTGACCTTAATCACTAAACAGCAATTATTTAAGATAGAAGGCACCTGGAGTGAACCATCTTTGATCTTTTCTTGATCTTACCCACCTGACCTGACCTGACCCACTCAACAGCAAATATTTAATAGAAAGGTATTTTAGAGCAACTCATCTTTGATCTTTCTCATCTTTACCTGACCCTGACCTGACCTGACCCAGACCAACAGCAAACATTTCATGATGAGCATCTTGAGCAACCATCTGATCTTTCTCGTGATTCTAGACCTGACCCGACCCGACCTGACCTGACCTGACCTGGATCCACTCAACAGCAAATACTTTATGATAGAAAGGTGATCTTTCTCGTATTTCAAATGTGGCAAAGAAAACATCGTTGTTTTCAATGCCTAAAAAATATTTCCTTCATACTCAGCATAATCTCTCTCTCTCTCTCTCTCCCATCTTGGCTAATATCTTCAATTGGGGCAGAACATGGTTGTTTTCAATGCCTCAAAACCCATTCCTTCATACTCAGCATAATCTTCCACACAACTACATCTTCTTTCAAAACCCAACTCAAACATCCTCCCTCTTCTTAATAATATTCTTGGGATTTCTATTCATGATCTTCCTTAGAAGAATCACGTGATCTCCCTTGAATGATCACGTGATCATTTGGAATGATCACTTGATCTGCTGTAAGAATCACGTGATCTTTCTTAAAGAAAAGGTTGTGTGTTTTGTGAGCCTTCGAATCTACTATTTTTCTTTCTGTTTAAGGGCGTCGTTGTTCGCCCTTGTATGGAGTATGCATTTGGGGTGGTTCTACACATTGTGCTCTCTCTCTCTCTCTACAAAGGACACAGCTCTCTCGACACTCAAGTTGTACCTCCTCCTTTGGAGAGCTCATGCAACTCTACACTCTCACCATCATTCCCTTTCAAACTCTCTGACCCCAGACTTAGACTGCTGTGCTCATTCTCAAAAAGGCTCCACTGGTAAAGTCTCAACACTCTTTCCATCGACTGCACACGTTCAAACGCCGTGTATCGAGTCATGTTGGCCATTAATTTGACTAATAAATTAGTTTTCTCCAGTTCTGGTGGACATCATGTAGGTCTCTGGCCTGCCACTTCGAAAGTGAGGGAAATCAGATAAAATATGAGCAAGGCGATTCCGGGAAGGAATGGTAAGTATGTCAGGGAAGAACTTGAGTAGGATGTTTGAGACTGCGTCGCAACCTACAAATATGTAGGCGATAGTATGAGGATCACACGAAGAACAAAACGAACAGGCTGGAGATCCTCTCTCACAATGTGAAGGTCATGGCAGATAATGGTGTGTCCAATTAGTAAACGGGCGAGAATCACCTCCTGGCGGCGACTGCATTTGTAAGTGAACGGCCAGTGACCAATGAGGAGTTTAACATTAACTCTGACCAACACGTCTTCCAACAGGAGGAAACCCTGACGGATAATTGAGTAAAAATCCGTTACAGGGAGATGTTCCAACAGTATATCCAGTGGAAGGTCTCGTATCTTAGCTACCCTGCCAGTGGCAGCACGTTTGGCTTGTGTATCAGCTCGCTCGTTCCCCGGAACACCCACATGGGAAGGGACCCAACAGAAGCCAATGCCTCTTACCTTCAATTGAAGAGCTGATGAACTTTTGTACAGCTAAAATCAAAGAATTTCTTGTTGGCCAGTCAAGCAATGCCAAGAGAGCGCTTCTAAAGTCCGAGAAGATGGTATAATTAATTAGGGTTGGAGCTTGCTAATTCTGCCCACAGCTATAACCAACGCTATCATCGCAACTGAGAAGATGGATGTCTCCAGGTCAGCAGGGTGCCGGAAATGGCGAGGTCTGAGTGGACAGCTGATGCTCCCACTTAGCCATCAGTGTAAACAGGTGTCGAGTCTTTGTGGGTCTCCTTATGGAACATAAAAGAACCCCTTAACTTCGCCGGATGTGCCTCAGCTTTGGTTAAGGACTGTATCCCGAAATAGACAGCAAGGGGCGGATAAACCCATTTCGCATGAACCGCAAAACCATTCGCAAAGGGAAGCCGAGGAAATTAAAATAAGTCACAATCATACTGCGGGCAATATGCACCTATGTGGCCAGAAATATCTATTAACCCTAGATCACGGTCATGCGGTCTTTTAGACCCCACACATGTGCTCATTTTTACTCTTTCATTCGTAACTTTAAAGGGGCGTGGCTAATGACTCCACGATTGTAATGCTTTACAGTCTGCTACGAGCAGTCAAAGTGTGTAGGAGGGCATCTTCGTATCTCTTACGGTTTTTTAGTAAATTGGATTTTGGGGTCATTCAGACCCCATGATGGTGTTTGAGGGTGTGATGTGAAAATAGGGAGATGCTATCAACTACGAAATTTGTCAGTTATTTTCCATTATATATATATATATATATATATATATATATATATATATATATATATATATATATATATGTATATATATATAATTTCTTTATATATATATATATATATATATATATATATATATTATAAAAATTATAGTCAAGAGTTGTCAGAAAAGAGGTTATTTCTTGGAAACCTGGGTTGCCAAATGCAAAAAGTAGAGAGCGGTTTTTGGATATTTGAGAATTCATTCGCCTTTTGATTTCGAACTGTTAAGTTCAAATTAATTTTCATTCGCCTTTATTTTCTGAACTGATAAGTTCTCTTTTAAAATCATTAGTTGTAAGGCTTCAAGCCGGTAACAATTTACACTGTTAAGCTTCGTGCTGAATTAAAGTTTAATATTCAAATATTCCTTTATTCGAAGATCGTTTTTATGTGCATTTTAATTTAACATTCTGGAAAGCTTAAACGGGTCAACTACTTCGTTTTGAGCTTGGGAAAACAAACTTTTCTCAATAAGCTTAAAAATTAACCTAGTGTATTATCCCACTATTTAACTAACTATTTTAGTTATAGTGAAGACCTAAGGCTTTCAAGAGTATACTCTCTTAAATATTCTGACTTGCAGTGCACATAATCTAAACTATTGCACTGGCCAATATTCAATTCTTTTAGAGAATTTCGTCAGAGTTCTTAATCTGAGAACTTTCTATAATATGACGTAATATACTTTGATCTCTATTCCAATAAAAATGATATAATTTAACAATTATATTATCTTGAAAAGTTTGTAATTTAAAAGTTGTTTTTCTCGCTAAAATTTAGTATTTCGTAGTCATTACAGTAAACTACTTGCGTTTAAAGTTTAAATTTAGTATTTCGTAGTCGGTAAAATACTGGCGTTTAAAGTTTAAATTTCCTACGTTGGAAATTCTTCAATAATTTATTTATATAGTTTGTGTGTTACTTTTTTCAATATTCTGAGAAGAAAAATATTTCTCATTAAAAAATCGTCTTTCGTAAAAAACTGATTAGTTTTGTTTAAACACACACATTATATATTCTGCAGAAGTTTGCGCTTTGAAATAATCTGCATCGAATCAAAAATATTCTGCAGATTAGACCTATAAATTATATATTATATATATATATATATATATATATGTGGCGGAGAATACAGCAGCAGGGTAGAAAGTGCCCCAGATACTGCGGTAGAGTCAGTGTACCCTATAATTCTACAGCTATATTCTCCTTATATTGTAAAATTGAAGATTATTTTTATTTCAGAATTAGACTAATATGAATCAAAAGTATTATTTCATTATCGCATATATAAGAAGAAAAAGTAAGAAGTGAGAATGGAATTTGATAGATTACCTCGCAGCAGAAGGAAGACAACAACGATCAAGATGTATCTTCTTTACACAAAATGCGAGGTAAATTAGGCGTTTCTGATAATGCCTAACGTGAGTCACAACTGCCGCGTTGACTCTGCTTGAATGTTTGGTGCCTGGATGTACGGTGTGTGGCTAGTTTCTAACTTTAATTAGTGATACTTTATTTTTAAATAGGCTCAAGAAGAAGCTCGGTACAGATGATAGACAGAAGGGATAGAAAGAAAAAAGGTATGCTTTTATGTTTTAATTGAATATTTTTGCTTTATAATTTTAATTATAATTCAATAATTTAATTTTAATATTTAATTTCTTAAATCTTATTTATATACAGAAGAAGCATGTGAGTACCCATGGAGTACAAAATACTTCAGCAACGAATTGTTAATATATGTGTTCTATGTTTGGGTTCCTTATCTATGGGTCAAGACTTGGTTTATGGGGGGTAGTTAATTTCCTTTCATACAATCTTTCATACAAATACAAATTACTGAGTTAATAAATAGTACAAAAATTATAACTTAACTTAAATAGAAATTTCTATTGATAAATCTTTTTATTATTATTAGTTCTTTTTAATCTCGGTTCTGGTTCAATTTGTGGTGCGGCGAAGCTTTCAATTAGTATAGACCAGCTTATGTGAAATCACTGATTTCAATTAGTCTTTATCACTGGCTATTTTTTTTGACGAAAACTTATTCTGGCACGAAATGCCGGCCAGAGATATGAACTGATTTTATTGTTGGAAAGCCGAACTAAGACCAAGTTCCAAGTCTAGAATTAGAACTAAGAATTGAACTTGAACCAAAACTTGAACCACACTTAAATCAGAACTTGACTCAGAACTTAAACTTGGACTAGAACTTGAACTTGGACTAGAACTTGAACTTGGACTAGAACTTGAACCCTATGAATAATAACTTAAATTAATTGTTTGTTTATTATTATTTTCACTTTTAATTTGTAATTACTATTAATTTTTTAAATTATAAAAGTTAAGTTTCCTTACCCTTGAGAGGCAACGAGGGGTAAGCTCATAATCTGTCTTTTTTCAGATTGTTTTTTCACACTTGCACACTGTAACCTTAAAGTAATTTATACTAAACATCAGCATCATATCAGTATTTTATCTTATTATCACAGCACTTTAGAACATAAATAATACAGTAATTTTATAATTATATAAAACATAAACATCACTCACCTCTGGAGTGATGTCAAAGATCATTTATCCATCAAAATTCAGACTAAGTGGGAAGTGGACTTTGTGTTATAAATTATTATAATCAGCAAAAACAATTAGAAATTTCAAATATGCAAAAGTCCAACATTAACCATTTGAATCCAAAAAATATACCAAAATTTATCTGTGACTATGTTTAAGAAAAAAAAATTAACCATTAATAATAACTGAGCAAATTTCAAAGATTTTCATAAATAAAGATAAATGACGACGTTTAAATAATTTATAAAATAATATAAATAAATAATTACACTTCATTTACAAAAATGGTTCGTTATATCTGTGAGACAGGTATAACTCTTTGTATAAAATTATAAAAACAACATCTTAAAACTAAGGTGTGATAGGCTCCCTTATATCCTCCCCCACTAAGTCTAAACCCCCGCCTAACTTTCGACAAAGTCTGAGTTAAGTAAGTGGGAATTCAGACCAGCGGAGAGGGCAGAAGAGATTGTGTTTGCTTGACCCAAGGAATTTCTATATGTTTTATATTTCATGGACATAGACAAATATAAATAACATATTCCAAAACAAATTAAACAAAATTTTTCCATAATAAACAAAACTTCCTTTGATTTTAACATTACAAAAACGTAAAAAAACACTTTTCTATAACAAACAAAACTTCCTTTGATTTTAACATTATAAAAATATAAAAATATATAATTTCTTATCCATACTTATAATTATTATTACTATGATTGCTTTTATTAATTTTTATACAATGGTAGATTACCAAAGGAAAAAAGATTCATGGTAGTGGCTTTCTCCTCCTCCAATATCTCATGCCACTGTTGCATAGTTACATTCTTTTGTGCATCAGTCATACCATCCCAGTTTATTTGTTTCATCAACCAACGAGCAGAGGATCTTTGTAGTACTTTTATTTGTGGATCTATTATAATGCTAGTATTAGATGTGGACGGAGCAAATGTGTTTGGTGGCAAAATACTTGGATTAAAACTAGGGGGTAATTTAGACTGATAGTCAGACAATGATGGCAAGGTATAATAAGAAGGATGTTGTATCTGTGACTGTGGTGGAGGCACATAATTACTAGTGGAAGGAGCACAATAATATTGTTGGGAAGACAGTGACTGATATGGGTTATCTCTAAGTGCCACAGGAGGTCCATAACTACTACAATCAGTGTTTCGGGTTTCCTTTCTTAACCCCTTGGGGTTAGGATAAGGAGCCGACTTTACAGTATGTCTATCATATTTAGGTGTTGCCAGCAAAGGTTTTTTTGTTTTTGATTCTATGTTAACCTTAGCTGGGATTTGAGAATTACTTACTGTAGTGACTGCGTTCGTTTTTATTGTTTTTACTAGAGGGAGGTTATGTGAAAACTGTGATTTGTATAAGCCCATCAATGCATCTACAAATAATCGATTTGGATGTAATCCATCCGTTAACAATGGGGAGTTCATATTAATTACGAGTTGGTCAGTGTCAAGATATTTGTAATGGGGGGTAGTATTTGGTGTATCATCAGTGGTACGAATCCCATGATGGAAATTCATTATGTCTGCGCCCACAAGAACGTGTTTGTCGGTCCAGGCATAGTGTGAACTGGTCAACATTGTAAATGTATTATAGCAAAAAACCGAATGAGCCCGCATTTTATCGGGAGACAATATAGAATCATTTACACAATAGTCTTTAAAAGATTCACCCCAATCTCTTACAAGCCGCTTCTGATTAAAACTGTAAATATCCTGGACTGGTGGGATCAGAAGAAATACTTTAATCTTGGGATTTATCCCTTTGGCTTTCTCTGTGATTTTCTCCATCACCCCCACCACTCCCGAAATATCCAACTCCAATGCATCTATGGGTTCAAATAAAGTGGTTCCCAACCCATCTTTGTCAAACACCTCCTTCTTTTTCCACCCCATTGTTGTTAAGGACCATATAATTAAATTATGTGTGTTTTTAGTAACAACTTTCTCTACTTGTGCTATACATGCGGACAAATAGCGCCCTGAGGCACAATTCACCCTTGTTTTCAATCCATATTTACTCATTAAATGTTTATTTTCACTATTAAAGATGGCCACCTCCGATGACCCTATGACAGCTATTATTTGCATCTTGCTTTCCATTATTCTTTCTAATATTTGAAAATCAGAGGTGTTGTTCTTGTGTATAAAGAAGGAAAGGAATATGTTTGAGAAGAGGACGGAACATTAGTGACATTCCTTAATGATTTTTATACTGACAAATGTATTAAATTATTAAATTTATTAAATATAAACCACAATGATAATGTTTCAAAACTATAATATAAAAATTTCATCGTACAATAAACTCATTCCCATTTGAAACTAATACACTAGTCTGTAAAATTTGACCTGGCGTCCCACAATCACAATAGTTCGCATATATATGGATATATATAATATATTAATCGATAAAAAAAAAATTTTTTTTTTTTAAAAAATTATGCCTGCCAATAATGACGATAATTTATGATACAACATGTATATACTATATATATTATTCATATATATAGGATATACATAATTTGGTTAATACTTACAATTCCTTAGAACGTACAAACCCAAAATGAAGTTTTTCGTGTTCCTGTTTACCTCTGATGTATATTCAACCAGCGAACGGAACAAGACCTCATCTGTAATGAGACATTTTAACAGGGAGCCAGCCCCCAATCAATTTTGCCATGCATGAACATACCAAAATGATTGGATCGTGGCATAACATGCAATTAAAATTGTTTTAATTTACTTTACAAAGTAAAGTAAATATTCGTTTAAAAATTTATTATTAGAATTATATGGATATGGTCAAAGACCAGTTATTTTCTCTATACTAGGTAGCTAGTCCACTAAGGGTAGCATTTTATGAGGCCTATCTAAAGTATTTAGTAAAAAAAATTCTTTTATCAGTTAAGCAGCAGTTCAGAGGCAAAGGATAAGATAAGAAGGAGTCAGAGATAAAAGGTAGAAGAGAGGAATAAGGAGTTGGACAGAGAAAATACTACTCATAGAGCAGTAATTATTATCACCCCCCCATTTTTCCCTTTTTTAAATATGTTTTCTGTAAATATGTTTTTTGCAATTTGTAAAATTCTGTATTTTCTGTAAAATATCTTTTAAAGTAAATTTGAATATGAACCTGTACGTATCAGGCACATATGTGTCAGTGTGATATGTTAAGTATTTTAAATAAAGTTTGAAACTTGTAAACGTCTGTAGTAAATCGTTTTTGTAAAAAAATCAGTAAATATGTAGATGTATAATTGTTTAAATTATGTAAATATATTGTTCATTAAGTTCTGTGTAATGTCTTAAATAAGAAGATCTGTAGGTGTATGTTCTGTAGAAATATATTAATAATATTATATATAATATATAATAAATAATAAAAAAAATAAATATAATATAACAAATAAAATATAGCAATGCATCAAAATGTTCTGTGTAGATAAATTAGGGACAATTTATTCAGGATTATTTGTTGTAGTGGGCATCAAATAGTTATAGTGAATTCCCCCTAAGCACTGCAAATAACATGGTTCACTTTTATGTCCAGATCCGTGGATAATTGGTACTGAAGTGTTATAGTAAACATGCACAGGTGTTTTATACAGTTCTGTAAATGCAGTTATAACTTCTGGAAGTGGTAATTGCCCCGGAAAACCCATTAATCTAATTTTTTTCTGTATTTGTTTCCCAGTTAATTTATATTTAGAAGAATGGTTCTGTAACTCTTTCATTATAATCTTTCGCACCTCAAAATGACGATTTACCGATCCATACAAAAACATCGAAAAACATTTATACAAGGAGTCACCCCCACCAGAAATTTCTATTGGGAAATATCCTTCGGGGATAAACTCCATCATCGGAGTCCCATCTAACAGGTCAGAATCTTCCCCTATTGGAGAACGAGAAAGTGCATCGGCAACTACATTTTGGGTACCGGAAATATGTCTGATCTCAAAGTCGAACTCATTTAGTTCTTCCATGGTTCGAGCTAATCTCCCGTCAACTAAACTCATATTCTGTAGATATATAAGCGGCATATGATCCGTATATATCACAAATTTAACTCCACGAAGAAATGGTCTAAGGGACTTCACCGCCCAACGCAAAGCTGTCAACTCCTTATCGATGACCCCGTAGTTCCTTTGAGCTCCGTTAAAGGTCATCGAAATAAAAGCAATTGGCTTACGCTCTCCATTTTGAACTTGTGAAAGACAAGCTCCAGCGCCGATATCTGATGCGTCCACATGTAGTTCCATTGGTGAAACATCTGGACTGTAGTCTGGAAAACCCAACAAGAGAGGGTCAACTAGGGCCTTCTTCAGTTTTTCAAAAGCTTCCTGACACTCAGGAGTCCAATTTACAGTTTTTCCCCCAGTTTGGCATGACAGAGGCTTACTAATTTGAGAGCAATTTGGGATATGTCTTCGATAAAAATTGATCATCCCCAAAAACTGTCTGAGGTTTTTGACGGTTGTGGGTACAGGAAACTCTAGGGCTCCTTTAATGTTTTTGTGTAAAGGAAGGATTCCATTGTTCGAGACATGGTGTCCCAAAAACTCCACTTCTGTTCTGCATAAGCGAGTCTTACTCGGTTTTACTTGTAACCATTTCTTTCTAATGCCATCAGAACCTGGTCCAACATGTATAAATGTTCCTCTATGTCCTGACTGAGAATAATTATATCATCCAGGTATACCATGACATTAGACCAAGGCAACTCAGATAAAGCGAGCATCATGCCCCGTTGGAACGTTGCAGGTCCATTTTTTACGCCAAAGGGCATCTTAAGATACTCATATTGCGCGAAGGGGGTGGAAAAAGCTGTTTTCTCTATACTATCAGGTTCCATTTCAACCTGGTAGTATCCTCGAACGAGATCTATTGTTGTGAAGTACCTATTCCCATGCATATTGTATATCATGTCGATTAAATTGGGCAAGGGAAAGGAATCGGTTTTGGTTACATCATTAAGCTTACGATAATCGATGCAAAGTCTTAACTTTCCATCTGGTTTCCTAACAGGAACCACTGGGGCTGAGTATGGTGATTTGCTAGGACGGATTATATCTTGCTCTAGCAATTCTCTACATTGTTGTTCAATCTCTTGTGCAAGAGGTCCTTGAAATCGGCGTACTGGTAACCTGACAGGGCGAGAACTTTCAACCTCAATAGAGTGTGAAATGTTAGTGGCTACACCCACGTCATGGTCACCAAAACTAAGTGTAGTCTGATGTTTCATTAACACCTTAATGAGGCTATCTTTCTGATGTTCACTAAGAGGAATTTCAGAAAAATGGAATTCTTCTTTCAATTTTTCTGGCGTCCATACTTCCCTATGTGTTTCAGAAGACTCTGTATGTACAGAGTATACTTTCGGTGGTGGTGAACACTCCTCTTCCTTCAGAGAAAATATCTGACCCATTATGGTACCCTTTCTTACATACTGCATTTTCTCAGAAGTATTTATAAGAGCCACATGTTTTGAGGAAGCCAAATCTAAGACTCCAGAAACTGATATAATTTTACCTTTATTATGAATACCCCCCTTAAATCCCACAATGTCTAAAGAACAGTCAGTTGGACCCTTTACTTCTACCATTCGACAAGAAAAAGGAGGAATACTGATAGCGTACACATTCACACATTTATAAAAAGGAATAGAGTGACTGCGATCTTTAGCGATTTGTGTTATGGACCCCCCTGCCCTGTGTATTAAATTTCTTTTTGTAAGATCTGGTATTATATGATTATCTTTCAGTGCTGCGGCACCCAGTACCATAGGTGCTGGCATATGCTCCAGGGGAACCACTAAAAATATAATGGGTTTAGTAATGAAATGTGTATCAGGAAAATGTAAGGGTATTTCTATGTATGACTCTATGGGAACTGTATGGTCGCGGGACAATCCACTGATGGAATTTATATTAATTTCTGATGAAGGAAGTAATTTAAAGTCCTTTAAGGTATACGAAAATATTTCTGTACTAATTAAGCTTACTCCAGCCCCGCTATCTACCATGCATCCATACGATCCTGAACTATGCGAACTGAAGGAAACAGGAATTATTAAAGGGTCATTTGTGGACGGTGTAAGATTAACATGTATGTTACGGACTTTATTTACTAATTTTACTGAAGGTTCCTTCAACACGGGAGAATCAATGGGTTTAGGAATGGATAATGAAGGTTTTTCTTCCTCCTCTGAGAGCAACACCGTTTCATTTATGTTAGAAATCTGGGGAATATCAATTATGGGGTTGTTTTTATCTATGACTGAGTCACTTTCATTTTTGGTCTCCACCAGGTGACTCAGGTCCGGGGAGCTTGGTAGTTTCCCGAATTTTCAGTCTGAGCTTCTTCAACTCCTCTACACCGGCCTTCAAAATGTGACCGGTTACAATAATCACAAGGATCAAGGTATTTACGGGGAGAAAGTGGTTTTCCACTACTGTTGTCTGATTTGTTTTTGTTATGTTCAGTGTTCTGTGGGGAATTTTTAGACTGTACATGTTTTACTGGTACTGGTATGTTTTTATCCTCCCTGGGAAGAATTCTCTGAGGACATCTGATACCTGGATGAGGTCCACGACAGAAAGGACAATTTACTTTCCTTTCCATGGTGGGTGATGACTGAGGGGATTTATAAGAGCGACACTCAGCCCTTATGTGACCCTTTTTCTTGCAGTAACTGCATATCCCAAGGTACTTGTAACATTCCCTCATCTGATGTCCCCGTTTTTCACAATAGTCGCACACCATGTGTTTCCTATCTTCGCTAACTGCCCGAGGGGCAGAATTTCTGTAGTGCTGGGGTGGGCGATATTGATCACGAGAATAATTGTGTTGGTCATTACGGCGATTATCTCTATAAAATCGGGAATTATTACCTTTACTCGGAGGGCTACTTTTAGTGTTCTGTGACTGACGATGGGGATAATTTGTTTTATTGGAATTGTCTTTATTTGCCTTGGCTTGTGTTTTGTTCTGTAAGACATCTGTCCAACTAGGAGAAGCAGTGTTTATTTGGATCACTGATTCTACTGTGTCATTTAATTTATCTTTCTGTGTATGTGATTTATGTAAGTGAGTTGGCTGATTAAAGAATTCTGAGGATGTATGGGAAATTGAGTTTGGAAATTCCGTGTTATCTGTTTCAAGAGAGTCGGCATAGCCAACAATCTTTTCCCAAGAAACACGCAAATTTCCATCAAGCTCCTGCATCTTAATGTACTTGCGAACACTCTTCTCTATGTATGGTGGAAGACTACACAGGAAAGCAGTTCGCAAGGAATCGTGTTTTCTCATATCCAAGCCTTGATATGCTCGACGGGCTAATCTTTCTAACCGGAGAGCATACATTCGTATACTCTCACCTTTCTCTCTGTGAGCAGCATGATAAGCTTGAAGCTTATATTCGTTTTTGCGTTTTTCTTCGTTCTGAAACCAACTCACTAAAGTGTCCCTAACAGAGAAATAATCTCTGTCATCTTTGGTTAAGATCCGGTATAATGTGAAAAAATTTCCCTCCAATTGACGACCTAAAAGACGTAACCATTGATGAGGAGAATTTGGAAAATGAAGACTACAATAGTCTTCAAAATCTTTCAAGTAGAAGAGGAAATTTTGATCCGCCTCGTACTTGTATTTACCGGGATCCACGACCTTGAGTTTCTGGGAATTTTTCACCAGTTGAGTCAAAAGGAGTATAGCCTCCTCCATAGAATCCAACTTTTTCTTCATCTCAGGCCCCGAATACATAGGCGGATCCGCAGAATCAGATTTTTGAAAGGATTTTGGTGGCTGTGTCTGTGTGTGTTCTGTAGGTCTCTGAGTCCTATAGATAGGTTGACAATAATTAAAATCTGTTTGTTTAGGAGGCTTAAGGAGGGATTCCTTAATCTCTAAATCCAAGTCAATTAAATTAATAGTTTTAGTTTCAGTGTTCTGTGTCTGCGTTTGTCCAGGTGATTTGGGAGATTTAGGCACTGTGGGTACTGTATTTGTTCTTTGGGAATATTGTTCCCTATGTGTTTCTGTACTATGGGGGTGAAAATGTTCTGTGTCTGAATACTCTAGGTTATCCTGGGACGACCTAGGTGAATCTGCTGATACATCATCGTCTAGTAAAGATTTATTTTCTTTTAAATATTGATCGAGGCTTAAGGCCTGTGTATTGTGTTCATAAAATTTTATGTTTTTTTCAGCTAATTTATCCATGAGTGCAGATTTCTCATGAGTAAACTTATTAATCAATGTACTTACAGTGTGATTATCAGAAAGGTCTAAGTGTTGTATGTTATGATCTATGTTTTTATTTTTACGATGTTTGTCAGATTTGTTATTTTTAGCAGGTTTATTTAATTTAGAATCTAGGTCATGGACCTTCGATCCTTTATTATCAGTTTTATCTGTGGCTAAATCTAAGTCTTCCCTTGTTAAAAGGTCAGCTAAAGCCTTTTGTTGCGATTTTTCGTAATCGCGGTGGTCAGCCATTTGGTCAAATGTATGTTTATTCAACCACTCTACGTTCATACGATTCACACAATTATAATTGAATTTGAACCAGACTAATCTAATGTAATAAAGTGTAAATTATAATATATCCTAGTGTATTCTGTGAGGATTCTGGTGAACTAGTCACAACTGGGCAAGCACCGAACAGAAACAGAGTCCCTGTTCGGGCGCCACTTTAATTTTACGTTTCTATGTGGCGGAGAATACAGCAGCAGGGTAGAAAGTGTCCCAGATACTGCGGTAGAGTCAGTGTACCCTATAATTCTACAGCTATATTCTCCTTATATTGTAAAATTGAAGATTATTTTTATTTCAGAATTAGACTAATATGAATCAAGAGTATTATTTCATTATAGCATATATAAGAAGAAAAAGTAAGAAGTGAGAACGGAATTTGATAGATTACCTCGCAGCAGAAAGAAGAAAACAACGATCAGGATGTATCTTCTTTACACAAAATGCGGGGTATATTAGGCGTATCTGATAATGCCTAACGCGTGAGTCACAACTGCCGCGTTGACTCTGCTTGATTCTTGGGTGCCTGGATATACGGTGTGTGGCTAGTTTCTAATTTTAATTAGTGATACTTTATTTTTAATAGGCTCAAGAAGAAGCTCGGTACAGATGATAGACAGAAGGGATAGAAAGAAAAAAGATATGCTTTTATGTTTTAATTGAATATATTTGCTATATAATTTTAATTATAATTTAATAATTTAATTTTAATATTTAATTTCTTAAATCTTATTCATATACAGAAGAAGCATGTGAGTACCCAGAGTACACAATACTTCAGCAGCGAATTGTTAATATATGTGTTCTATGTTTGGGTTCCTTATCTATGGGTCAAGACTTGGTTATGGGGGTAATTAATTTCCTTTCATACAATCTTTCATACAATAACAAATTACTGAGTTAATAAATAGTACAAAAATTATAACTTAACTTAAATAGAAATTTCTAATGATAAATATTTTTATTATTATTAGTTCTTTTGATCTCGGTTCTGGTTAAATTTGTGGTGCGGCGAAGTTTTCAATTAATATAGACCAGCTTATGTGAAATCACTGATTTCAATTAGTCTTTATCACTGGCTATTTTTGAACGAAAACTTATTCTGGCACTAAATGCCGGCCAGAGATATAAACTGATTTTATTGTTGGAAAGCCGAACTAAGACCAAGTTCCAGGTCTAGACTAGAAATTGAGTAGAACTTGAAATAGAACTTGAACCAAAACTTGAACCACACTTAAATCAGAACTTGACTCAGAACTTAAACTTGGACTAGAACTTGAACTTGAACTAGAACTTGAACTTGGACTAGAACTTGAACCCTATGAATAATAACTTCAATTAATTGTTTATTATTATTTTCACTTTTAATTTGTAATTACTATTAATTTTTAAATTATAAAAGTTAAGTTTCCTTACCCTTGAGAGGCAACGAGGGGTAAGCTCATAATCTGTCTTTTTTCAGATTGTTTTTTCACACTTGCACACTGTAACCTTAAAGTAATTTATACTAAACATCAGCATCATATCAGTATTTTATCTTATTATCACAGCACTTTAGAACATAAATAATACAGTAATTATATAATTATATAAAACATAAACATCACTCACCTCTGGAGTGATGTCAAAGATCATTTATCCATCAAAATTCAGACTAAGTGGGAAGTGGACTTTGTGTTA
Source organism: Trachelipus rathkii (assembly GCA_015478945.1). Taxonomy (NCBI): domain Eukaryota; kingdom Metazoa; phylum Arthropoda; class Malacostraca; order Isopoda; family Trachelipodidae; genus Trachelipus; species Trachelipus rathkii. The sequence goes on from JABUQX010145693.1 coordinate 17,581, forward strand.
TAAATTATTATAATCAGCAAAAACAATTAGAAATTTCAAATATGCAAAAGTCCAACATTAACCATTTGAATCCAAAAAATATACTAAAATTTATCTGTGACTATGTTTAAGAAAAAAAAATTAACCATTAATAATAACTGAGCAAATTTCAAAGATTTATCATAAATAAAGATAAATGACGACGTTTAAATAATTTATAAAATAATATAAATAAATAATTACACTTCATTTACAAAAATGGTTCGTTATATCCGTGAGACAGGTATAACTCTTTGTATAAAATTATAAAAACAACATCTTAAAACTAAGGTGTGATAGGCTCCCTTATATATATATATATATATATATATATATATATATATATATATATATATATATATATATATATATATATATATATATATATATATATATATATATATATATACTATATATATATATATATATATTATACATAAAGGTCATATATTCACGCATATAAATTCTGCTGCGTTTGGGGAAAAGTCGGTCTCTTAGATATAATTTTGTAGTATTTTTAGTTAACTGTCCAGATATTAATATATATCTGGATTGTTTCAAATAATCGAGACTTCTCCTCCTTTCAAATATATTAAATATTTTTGCGTTAAATATTTTTGCGTTAAATATTTTTGCGTTATAAAAAAAAAAATATATAAAATATTTCGGCAATTTAGTATCTTTGCGGTAATTATTATTTTGGGTTATTTGGGTATTTTATATTGTAATATCGCAATCATTGCCCATTAAATCTTAGGTGGTGGTAAATATCGTGCGTTTTGCTCATATAATAAGTAGCATTTTTTTTTGCGTTTTTTTTTTTGTTGTTTTTTTTTTTTTTTTTTTTTTTTTATATTTATTTTTAAAAAAATTTCTCTTTTCGAAGATGAATCACTCAGACAAATCGTGTCTGAGTTGGAGGACAGTGACAGTGAAAATTTTGGGAGGGAGGACGATAACACTCTCTCTCCAGAAGAATTAGTCGACCTCACGAAAGAGGTTAAGTCAAAACTGTCCCCTATTAAGAGACTGAGAGCTGTGATTAAAAGGAAAATCACGCTCCTTTTCAAAAATCTTCTCGATCTTTCTGCCACTGAAAGCCAGGAAGATAATCACATCGTTTCCTCAAAACTGAAGGAAATTAAATCAAAATTGGAGGAAGTTAAAAACTTTGATGCTCTGATCGAAGAAGTCATCACAAAGTCTTCCATTCTTCAGTATGACTCGTCAATTTTGGACGAGGAAATAATTAAAGCGGTACATTATCATACCCAGAATGAAAAATTAATCTGGCGTATGACACCGCGTTTTAGTTCTCCATCTTCTTCTCAGTCTGCGCCTCCTGCAGCTTCAGAGGCCTCTCTTGAAGACGGAATATCACGTCAAGAGATGCAGAATATAATCAAAAATATTCATGCATCAAAACAGGAAGTAAAAATTCCTGCAATAAAGTGTCAAGAGTTCAGGGGTGAGGGAGACCGGCATTCTTTCCGCTCGTTTATTCTGTCCTTTCAAAATGTTTATGGGGCCAGAAAAGATATTTCTAGCGCTGCAAAATTGCAGTATTTATATTCATTGTTGTCAGGTAATGCGCTCAAAGATATTGAGCATTTAACTAATGTCGACTCCAATTTGGAAGTCGCTTTCGAAATCTTAAAAAACCTTTACTTAGATGAATCATATATTATTGATTCTCTGTTTCATAAAATCGATTCTGCGCCTATTTTAGAGAATAATCCTGAACATATTCGTATATTCCTGTCTGAAGTGAGAGCATATATTCATGAGCTCAAGGAGTTTGGACTCGATTTCTTTGAAGAGCCTTCGGCGGGCTGTAAGCTCATGAGTCATGTAATCGTGAGCAAACTTCCAACTAGCTTTCTTCGTGAGCTAAAATTTATCACACAAGATGAGTATCCTTCTGTTAACGTAATTTTGGAGGATTACGTTAAAATAATCAAGTCTATGGAGAAGGGGAGGGGGAAAAAATAAATCTGCCCCTAAAAAGGGATTTGACCGTAATCGTGCTCCTTTTGAGCATAAATCGGCTAAATCGTCAGCTTTTAACGCTTCCTCTAAAGAGGATAGTTCGAAATCTTCATCGTCGGAAGATGAAACAGAACGCAGTCAAAAGGGTGGGAGATTTAAAAATTCTTCTAAATCATTTATTTCGAAATGTAAATTTTGCAGCAGAAATCATCGCATGATTTCTTGTGAAGTATATTCTTCTCCTGAAACCAGGAGAGATCGCTGTAAAGAGCTGCGCCTGTGCTTCAGCTGCTCAAGCAGCAAGCATTTTGCTAATAAATGTCCTGCCAAGAGGTATGGACTTAGTCACCCATGCGGCAAATGTGGCCAAAAATCCCACATAATGGCTCTATGTTTTCCAAATAGCAGAAACGTGTCCGGTGGCTTTTCGGAAGATAGTCGTCCATCAACATCAGTCGCGAATGAGGCAGATGGTCAAGCCAGCAGCTCTTCAATCCATATCTGTATAAATACAGGTACAGCCTCATCCGTGGGTCAAAATATTCTGCCACTCTCTCCTTTAATATCAAGAAGGGCAATAATATAGTCGCTGTACGTGTGCTTCTTGATTTAGGTAGTCAGTCCACGTATTTTCATAGGAGCATTCTTAAAAAATTGGAAGTCAATGAAAATAGTCTTCCTAGTCATCAGAGCTCCATTAAAACATTTTTGGGAGAGGAATTGAGATCTTTGCGGTCTTTAAATTTAGAGACGGGCATTTGTTGTGGGAAATATTCTAGCCTACCTGTAAACATCGATCCTGAATTGGATATCGGCTTTTATGTAAAAGGCCTGATGGAGGCTATGAAAAATCTTGCCCAAAATGGTTTCAAAGTGGCAGATAGTCACTATCAAAATAATAATGTTGACAGGGTTTCAAATATTCATGGGCTGCTGGGCATCGATGCTCTTCATTTATTAAAGCATTTTAAAACCTTAAAATGCATTCGGGGCAGTGCCCTAGAAACTTGTCTTTGGTACGTGCCTTTCGGTCCTGCAACATCCTTTTTGTCACCCCAAAATGAAAAAATCTTTGGGAAGAATTCTTCGCCGAAAGCTGACAAAAAATCCTGACACCCATACCTTCAAATATTCAAAGATCCGTCATGAGGGTCACGAAACATGTAATTAATCTTGTAGTGGAACCGGTGCCTTCGTACTTCGATCCACTCTTACATACCCACACTGAGTCTGATTTGGACTTGGGCCTGGAGAACCTCTATAAATTAGAGTCTCTGGGTATCAATGAGGAGCGGGACCAGGGTTCCATTGATGAAATATTCATCAAGAGATTCCACGAAGGGATAAAGTTCCGAGACGGAAGGTACCACGTGGAACTTCCGTGGTTTCAAGAAATACTTGAGCAGGTCCCATCAAATCATCACGTTGCTCTTGCAACGATGCAACGAGTCAAAAAGAAATTGACTGCTCAAGGCTTGCTTGGAAAGTATGGGGAAATATTCAAGGAATACCAAAGAGAAGGTATTATAGAGGCTGTGGAGGTACATCCGAAAGATTATCATAAATTTATCTGGATACCCCACAGACCTATAATGAAACAGGCCCTTCAAGTGATGGCAAAATTCGTCCCGTCTTTAACTGCAGCCTGAAGATAGGTTGTAGTCCTTCACTTAATCAGGCATCGTATCCAGGGGTAGATTTAATCGCTTCCCTATTTAAATTATTACTGTCCTTCAGAACAAACAAATTCATCGTTCTGACGGATATTTCGAAGGCCTTCCTCCAGATCAAATTAAAGTTAGAAGAGGACAGAAATCGCTTCTGTTTTTCTGGGAGTCTGATGGCGAGTTACTCACTTACCGTTATGCCACCATCATCTTCGGGTTGGCTGTCAGCCCCTAGGTTACTAGGGGCTGTGATACAACATCACGCCAAAAATACCCTCCTGATCTCCTGTACCTCTCTTCTTCAAAATAATCTGTGCGTTGACAATTTACTTCTTCGTCTGTAGACAAACTTCAAGGGCTATTTTTCAGAGCCACCTCACGTGTGAGTGAGGGGCTTCAACTTGTGTCCCTGGAACTCAAAATTGTCCAAAGATCTCAAAGAAATATTCCAAGGAGGAGGAGTGAAGCTTGCAACTCATCAAAGTGATGAAGAAAGAGTGTTACGGTATTTATATAATACCGTTCAAGATAGTCTTAGCCTTAGTGACTTTTCATTAAATATTGTCTCTACCAAGAGACAGCTCCTGTCGGAGATCTCAAAAGTATTCGATCCCCTATGCCTTTACCTCCCCGTCACCGTTCGAGGCCGTCTTCTTATGAAAAAAACCTGGGAAGTGGACATGGGGTGGGACGATTTAATAATCGCCCCCGAAATCAAAAATTCATGGGAGAAGTTGAGCAAGGACCTTAACTCTCTGAAGGAGGTCTCTTTTAGAAAATCTTCATTTGAGTCAAGTGACTCTGATTTAAGTATTCATATATTCTGCGATGCAAGCACTGTTGCTTATGGCTTCGTAGTGTATGTTTCGTCTGCGGCAGAGGGTCCAAATCTTCTTTGGTCAAAGGGAAAAATCGCTCCTGCAAAAGGAAGAACGCTTCCCTGTTTGGAGTTATTGTCTGTGTTTTTAGCATTAAAGTGCTTACCACAAATGTTGAGTGGACTGTCGGGTGTCAAGTTCAAGGAATTGAATATATTCTCCGACTCGCAGATAACTCTTCATTGGATCCAAAATAGGATCTCGAAAGTTAAGCAAATATTCGTGAGGAATCGTGTGCAAGATATTCGCGCCATGAGCTCTTCACTTCAAGAGGAATATTCGTTAAGTCCTAAATTTCTATACGTCAGAACAGAAGATAATCCAGCTGACCTTCTGACCAGAGGTATTTCCTTCAAGGAATTTCAAAAGAACATGTCCTTCTGGACTAAAGGGCCAAAATGGCTCTCTTTAAATAGTGTTTACTGGCCATCAGCTGAACTGGAAATAGCATCTCCAGTTTTTGCTGTTGTTCAAGGTGGCAATGAACCTCCTGTAGTGGATTTGTCCAAATATTCAAACTTGCACAAGCTATATCGAGTAGTAGCTTTATTATTCCAGTTTGGAGCCTTGTCAAGAGGTGTGACAATTAATCATGATTTAAAAGCACGTCTGTATTGTCTGCAGACAATGCAAAAAGAATCATTCTCGAAAGAACTTCAATTTTTAGAAGAGATTAAAAAATAATCCTTCTTTCACAGGCCAAGTTCCGGACTTGGAAAATAATCTGAACTTGTTCTTGGATGAAAATAATCTCATCAGGAGCAAGGGTCGTTTGTCAAGATGCAATTATTACAATTATGACGTAATTAATCCCATCTTGCTGTCAAAAGGTCACCACCTCTCCAAGTTAATCATAAGGGATGCTCACCATAAGTGTAAACATCTGGGCATACAAGCCACTCTTACAAATATTCGGCTCCAAGGCTTCTGGGTGACTTCAGTGCGTACCTCCATCAAAAATGTTTTGCAGGAATGCATAATCTGCAAAAAGTTCAATAATTTTGCTTTTCGATATACCCGCGCTTCACCAATTATTTAAAAGACCAGGTGGAATTATTCAGGCCTTTTAAGCATGTAGGTGTTGACTACACCAAACATTGGTGGATCAAAGTCAAAGGCTCTGACTCAGCCCAAAAAATGTTCATACTCATTTACACCTGTCTTAATATTCGTGCGGTCTATTTAGACCTTATAGATGACATGTCATCTAAATCATTTATACAATCGTTCCAACGATTTGTTAATCGTTTCGGAGTGCCTGACTGTGTCTATAGCGACAACGCGCGCTCCTTCAATCAAGGAACTGACTTCTTAGGAACTTTCCTCGTGTCAGAAAATGGGAGTGAGTTTTTAAGAAAAAATCAGATTTCGCATAAGCGAATTCCTCTGTATAGCCCATGGGTAGGAAGCCAGTGGGAAAGGTTAATACGTGTGGTGAAGGATTGTTTATTCAAAACAATTGGACGTTCCTCGTTGAATTATTTCGACTTCATTACGATATTGTCAGATATTGCTTGCTGATGCTATAAATTCACGTCCGCTCACCTACACCACCAGTTCAAATGAAATATTACCTCTTACTCCCAGCGATTTCATCAAACCCTTGTCAAAAACCGCTATGGCATTACCCGGAGCTTGGTCAAATAATCAGTTCTGGGAGTCAACTTCGGCTAAGAAAGAGCTAGTAAAGTCACTCAAATATTCTTCAGAAAAATTCGAAGAATTTGGTACAATGAGTACCTCCTCAGTCTTAGAGAGACTGGAAGAGATCTCTACCAGGTCAGCTGGAATAATCTAGTCAAAAAGAATGACGTTGTTCTTATCAAAAGTCCAGTGAAAGAACGTCCTTACTGGCAGATGGGGATAGGCGTTGACCTTATATACGGTGACGACACTGAAGTCAGGCCGTTGTACACCAGGACTCCTGGGGGACAAATCAGCTTGTACCTAGTTAAGCATTTGAATCTTCTGGAGTTTTCTTCAGTGGTTCAACACCTTCATCGTCATTCACCGTCCCTGTCCTTCCAGCAAATTCCTGGAGGGGTGAACCCCCCTTCTACGTCTGCGACGGATGCTGGAAGTTCATCAACGCCAGTTGGTAGAGATATTGAAAATAGTCGGCCTATGTGGAAAGCCGCAGAAGTTGCCATGAAAAATCTTCTGATATATGATTCAAAGGAAGAACCAGATTAAATGTTCTGCTGTTGTTTTCAAAATATTCATTTCAAATAGTCCAGTGCTGACTTCTGCCATTTAGAGGCCAAAAGCTATCCCTCCCCGGGGAGGATTTAAAAACTGTTAATCAGAGTAGACAAATTGAGCAAATATTCAAGTTGGAAACCTGGGGGTTGCCAAATGCAAAAAGTAGAGAGCGGTTTTTGGATATTTGAAGATTCATTCGCCTTTTGATTTCGAACTGTTAAGTTCTAATTGAATTTCATTCGCATTTATTTTCTGAACTGATAAGTTCTCTTTTAAAAATCATTCGTTGTAAGGCTTCAAGCCGGTAACAATTTTCACAGTTAAGCTTCGTGCTGAATTAAAGTTTAATATTCAAATATTCCTTTATTCGAAGATCGTTTTTATGTGCATTTCAATTTAACATTCTGGAAAGCTAAAACGGGTCAACTACTTCGTTTTGAGCTTGGGAAAACAAATTTTCTCAATAAGCTTAAAAATTAACCTAGTGTAATATCCCACTATTTAACTAACTATTTTAGTTACAGTGAAGACCTAAGGCTTTCAAGAGTATACTCTCTTAAATATTCTGACTTGCAGTGCACATAATCTAAACTAATCGTGCGCTCGCCACTATTCAATTCTTTTTAGAATTTCGTCAAGTTCTTAATCTGAACTTTCTATAATATGATGAGCGTAATATGCTGATCTCTATTCAATAAAATGATATAATTTAACAATTATATTAATATATATATATATATATATATATATATATATATATATATATATATATATATATATATATATATATTTATAATATTTTATTTTCGTTATATATATATATATATATTGATTAAAGTAAAATGTAGTTATTCTTACCATTCGATTTATTCTCGAAGATATTACTGGTTGGAGTTTTTATTTCCATTTTTAATTTGGATTGAAGATGTCATAAATTTGTGATATAAGTTTCTTTTTCTTGTTCTTGATTTGTTCTTGTTCATATATATATCTTTCTTTATTTATTCCTTCTTGATTCATGTAATTTGTTCCTTTGTTTATTTTTTATTTTCTT
>JABUQX010145694.1:7500-12500 GCA_015478945.1 Trachelipus rathkii
ATTCGGCTTTTTGCCGAACTATTCGGGCCGAATATTGAGCTTTATAAACAATAAATTACGTCAACATAAGGGAAAGTTATTTCAATTTAAAATTGAAATTTTAGAAACATTTTCCAAAAAAATAAAAATATAGCCAAATTTTGTAGCCAATATGGCGAAAATCTTTGTCATTTGTCAGATCCTATAAAGGCCTTTGACATTTTTCAATATTCTAAAAAATAGAATTCATTTAGTGATACGGGATAATGGACCAAACATGGTAGCTGGTATAAGGGAGAGTGGATTGCTATCAATTTCATGTTTTATTCACATGTTGCAACTATGCATTCACGATTCAATATTATGTCAGAAGTCTGTTAAAGATATTTTATTTACTTGCAGAAGCATATCCTCTCATTTTCACCATTCAGCAACGGCAGCTGCAAAGCTGAAAACTTTCAGATGCGGGTGAATGTCAAACAGCATAAATTAATTCAAGACGCGTTTCTACATGCTGGAACAGAACTTATGATATGCTTAAAGATTGTTTGAACAAAAAGTTCCCTATCCATATACGCTGCTGAATACAAACCAGAAAATGTTGACTGATTTTCAGTTGCAAATATTCTATTTACTTGAGCCATTTGACAACATCACTAAAACAAGCATTAAACGTAAGTCGCCCAAGTGATCCCTTCCATTTTAGAAATAAATCTATTTTTAAATAAGGCAAATAAAAGCAAAAGCTTCAGTGGAATAATTACGCTCGTTGAAGAGCTTAAGAAATCAGTAGAAAAAAGACTTTCTAAGTTTCTATGTGATAAATCTTTGTGTGTAGCTACTTTCTTAGATCTGCGATTCAAGCTAATTTTCAACATGAATCAGATGAATCAGTAAAAAATATGGTCGTTGAGGCATGGAAAGAAATGCATGAAAATTTAGCTCCTGACTCTTCTACTGACGATGATTTACGTAGTGAAGTGAAGCTGAAGGTTCCATTTTCACTTCTTTAATGGATTGTTTTTAAGAAATTGTGGCATCAAAATCGTCATACAGAAAAGAAATTGAGAGTGAAAAAGAAAGTCCCATTCTTCCGACGATGTGATTTGTACATAAAAGTAAAAGGCTACATACGGATTACATCAAGAAATAAGCAAATATATAAAAGTTTGCCTACTTTGACCAGTGATGACAATGATATTCCCTTCAGTTTGGTGGAAAAACACTGGAAATAGTTTATGAATTTGAAAAAACTAGCAATAAAATACTTTTCAGCTCCACCGTCATCTAGTCGAAAGTGAAAGAATATTTAGAACAGGGAGGAAATATTTATGAAGCCACAAAAAATAGGTTTCCCCTGAAAATGGAAAACTGCTAATGTTCTGTCATTTTTAACATTAGAGCTTATTCAAATGAAGTTTGGTTTAATATCTTTAACTACGAACTTTTCAATTTTCATTAGTATTTTATAATATGTGAATGGTTTGTTATAGGTAAGAAATAGCTATTTACTTTTTTTATTACTTTGTATATAACACTAGTAAACATGAAATTTCTTGGACGGGGTTTCGCAATTGATTATTGGCTGATTCCAAAAATGTAATCGGTTTTGCATATCACATCGCATTTGTGAGATATTGTGTGTAACACAGATTTGTAAAATTTTATGATTTTACCTTTTTCAAGAGGGTCTATCACAATTATTGAGACATACTATATATATATATATATATATATATATATATATATATATATATATATATATATATATATATATATGCTATATATATATATATATATATATATATATATATATATATATATATATATATTGGATTATAATATATCGAAATATCGATATATCGAATATCGATATTTTTCTGGCGATAATAGATAGATATATGTTAAACATATAATACAATTATGAATAAAGAGTAATATGGGACAACAATGAATGTAATAGAAGGAATGGGTTTAGTTAATGTAAACATACCTACGATGGTAGTAACTTTTTCTTCGTAGACGATCTACTGTGCATAGCGTCTGGAATATCCTCAAGCTCCAACAATAGTCAGCCATCATATTGATATCCCACTTGTCCTGAACGTCCTTCCATGAACTTTAGATCTTGATGGAGGCGGTTCGCCCTGCTCATCACTAACATCGCCTAGGTTATCCGGAAATTTCCTTAGGGTGAGAATGTAAGTAGTGCAATTTTATACTCATTCTACATCTGTGAGAATGAAAACTGTCTAGCAGTTTCTGTACTCGGCTTTCCTGTTCCCAGAAAATTCTGTGCTACATCTGAAAAGCATTCGCTCTTGCCTCTAACACAGTCATTGTTGTAGCAAAGGCAGCATCACGGAGGAGTGTTCGTATTTGTGGGCCATCAAATATCCCAGCTTTTTTCTTCTCGTCACTCAGACCAGGAAACGTTGAGCATATATAGCGGAAGCATTCACCATCATGGTCCAGGGCCTTCACAAATTGTTTTATCAAACCAAGTTTTATGTGTGGTGCGTAGGTAGATGATATTTCTCTCGCTGCACAAGCGGTTCACGTACGATGTTCCTGTCACCTGGCGTCAAGGTTTCCCTCGTTGGCCATTCTCTTTTGGTCCAGTGATCCTTTGCCGCCCGGCTGTCCCAATAGCACAGGAAGCAGGTATATTTGGTGAAACCTGCTTGCTGACCGAGCAAAATGTTTACCATTTTGAGGTCGACGCATATTTACCATCCATGTACCAGATATTGTAGCCTCTCCAAATTGTCTTGATTTTTGCATACTCCTCTCTCATCCGTACCGAGTACCCTACTGGAACCGAAGCATAGCTGTTGCCGTTGTGTAACAACACACACTTTAAACTGCTCTTGGAAGTGTCAATAAACAGTCGCCACTCACCTGCATCGTATGCTGGGAGTCCCATAGCGAGTAGTAGGCCAGCAACTTCACTGCAATACACAAGGTTACCATCTGACTGGAAGAGCATCCGCAGCTCTGCTTCTGTTACGATAAAATGTTTACTCTTGTGCCATGGTCCAGTAGTCATTTTTCATGCAACCTCGAAGCACACAGCTCAGGACAACTTTGGCAAATACAACTCTCATACAAGATCGTTCAGTTCACCCTGGGTGAGCAATCACGGACCATCCGACTGTATTTCAGATGGATGATAGACATCATCCAGGTCATTGGCATCCATACATTTAGACGTACCAAAGTTACCACATGCTTCCCGAATATCGACCGCAGTAAACATGCTACTACTGTAGATATATGCGGAAGGTATCGTCTATACAGCCTATGTAGTGCGCACATGAATTTTGTCATTCCTAGGGAATATGCAAAAATAGGGATCCATGATTGCACGAAAACGGGATGTGATACAGCAATTCGAGAATATGGAATCAGCACCACCGAATTACTATATATCTGCTACAAAAGTCCATCCAAGAAAAATTTCACCTTTTTTGTTGACCAATGTAAGTTTTCTTTATTTTTCCCTAAATGGATGACCGAACTTTGAAATAACTATTCGGTCGAATAGCGAAGTGATTATTCGGCCGAATACTTTTAGCCGAATATTCGGTATTCGCTTTTTTTATTTATATATGACATACATAATATATATATATATATATATATATATATATATATATATATATATATATATATATATATATATATATATATATATATATATATATTTCTATATTCTCTCTCTGCTCTCCCTCTATCTTACATCCTCTCCCAGTAAGGCTCACGAGCCTGTCAGTGGGGCCAACCTCCGCTTCCATTGTGTTCTATCGATCACGATCCCATCGCCATCAACTCATCCATTGCAGGCATCCGGTGTCTTCTTAGTGAATCCTCCACTGTGTCTCTCAATCTCTTCCGCGGTCTTCCTCTCGGCCTCACTCCCTCCGGTCTCCACCTCCACCTCCTACTAGCAACTCTCTCTTCCTGCATCCTCTCCAGGTGTCCCCACCATCTTAGTCTTGCTGCATCCACTTTATTCATCATGGGTTTCACACCCACGCTCTCCCTCACTGTCTCGTTTCTCACTCTGTCTCTCCTCGTCTTTCCAATCACTGTCCTCAACACATTCATCTCCGCTGTCTGAATTCTACTCTCCTCTCTCCCTGTCATGCTCCATGTCTCTGCCCATACAACAGTATTGGTGTCAACACTTCCTCAGTATATTGCTCTCTTCACCTCTCTTTGTTCATATATTTATCTTTCAAGATGGGGTATACTGCTCTACAGTCCTGCCATACTGCTCAATCCTACTTGTAATTTCCTTTGCACACCCCCCTTCTCTTCCAAATGTGCTTCCTAGGTATTTATATCTGTCCACATTTTTAATCTCTCTACCGTCTACCTCCACTATCAACTCCTCCTCCTCCCTACTTACTATCATTATTTCTGTTTTCTCCACATTCATATTTAATCCAGCTTCTCTCAATTTTTCTGCGAAACACAGCACCATTTGCCTCAACCTCTCACCATCTCCACTCCAACACGCCAAATCATCTGCGTATACCATGATGTCTCCGTCAATCTCCTCTAAACTCTCCTTTACACCTCTTATTACTGTGTCCAAATACGCTATAAACAGTATCGGCGACAACACACTACCCTGCCTTACTCCAGTTTTTACCTCAAACCATTCCTCGTTTTTATATCCTGTTCTTACCTTACTTAAGCTATTCACATATGTACTTCTTACTGCCTTTATCAGTCTATCTTCAACTTCATAATCCCTCTCCAGAACTCTCCATAGCTTCTCCCTGGGTACAGAATCAAATGCTTTCTTCAAATCTATGAAGGCGATATATGTATCTTGTTGTATATATATATATATATATATATATATATATATATATATATATATATATATATATATATATATATATATATATATATATATATATATATATATATATATATATATATACATACATACATACATACATACATACATACATACATACATACATACATACATATATACCGGCCAC
>JABUQX010145694.1:17500-18941 GCA_015478945.1 Trachelipus rathkii
AGCATTAGGAGAGGTTTTAAATTTTCCTTGCAATTTGTCATACCGAACGGGTGTAATGTGCCCATATGAGGAAGATAAAGGTTGTGTAATATTTTACAAGGAAGGTCTCGAAAGCCCAAATGAAGATTTGTAAAGCAGAATGGGATTTATGGAAGTTGAAATGGCATCACAGCACAGGTCGCCCAAAAACAGCAATAGATGGACTAGTTTGTTGTTCGCAGTCACAATTTCCCAATATTTACATCTTGTTGCAAATACTGGCAATTTTACCCGTGTTTAATGCTTCAGTAGAAAGAAGCTTTTCAACATTAAGACTTCTGAAAGCCTACTTGAGAAATACTATTGGAGATGAAAGACTTATTGGACTTGCCCTCCTCTACATACATCGAAATATTGAAATAAAAATTGAAGATGTTATCTCGGACTTCCCTCACTCTCATGTCAGGCGATTAAATTTAACAATTTAGGTAAGATGATTTTAGTAATTCATATAAATTCTTCCCATTTTTTATGAGGAATTTAATATTTTGTCCTTCCATATATATATATATATATATATATATATATATATATATATATATATATATATATATATATATATATATATATATATATATATATATATATATATATATATCTTTTCTATATATATATATATATATATATATATATATATATAAAGAACGATTTTTGTTTGGCCCCCCCCGAAAAAAATTCCTGGATACGCCACTGTATATATATATATATATATATATATATATATATATATATATATATTTATATATATATATATATATATATATATATATATATATATATATATATATATATATATATATATATATATATATATATATATATATATATATATATATATATATATAATAAAATATAAAAAAAAATGAAATTTTAAAGTATTTCTTGATAGTTTTTACTCTGGTCATGTTAGGTTGCATCAATTTAATCTCAATTTTGTTATATCACATTTTACATCAGAAATGTGGTTGTTTTGCGAGGGTGTGTGTAGGTGTGTGCGCGTGTAAGTTTAAGTGTGTGTGTGCGTGTAAGTTTAAGTGTGTGTGTGCGTGAATGTGTGCGTTTGCGAGCCTGCGTATTTTTGTGTTTAGGCCCTTTTACCCTTTATTTCTTGCTTTTTCCTCTTTTTATTAAATAATGTAAATATCAATCAGTAAGAAACAATTTATTTTTTGTTCTTTGGATTATAACAAACAGAAACCAATAACTGTTTTTTTTCCCAAAATTTCTGATATCGGTTTTCATTAACGGTTTTTATTTGTTCTTTTTTTACATTTTTTTAGCTTTTTTTTATATTCTTCTTTCTCTTTCTGTGGCCCTTGGAGATAATAAGTACACATTTTACCAGATGTGAGTTTCCATTATGTGAGTAAATATGAGTTTGTTTTTTCCATTTATATTTTCT
>JABUQX010145696.1:7500-15000 GCA_015478945.1 Trachelipus rathkii
AAACACTATGAAAGTTTGCGGAAACTTAACAGCAAGCAAATGCTTTGAGCGAGAGCGATAAACGCTTTCCAGAGTCTTCCTCTTAATGATCGTTCCCTTCCTTGTTATTCTTGATTAAAAAAAAAAATTACCAAGTTTTATGATTTTTTTCTGCAATTCTGTTTAGGGTTGCCACATTGGCTATTACATTCAAAATTTCACAAATTTAAGCATTATTGAAAGAAGTTTCATTCTATATATAATATTTAAGTGTCGAAATTTACATAAAAATAAGATATTGATAAATACAGAAAATAATGCGAATATTTTAATTAAATTTTTAAATTAGGAAAAAAAATGAGGAAAATACAATTAAATTCAAGAAATAGGCTTGTTTTTACTTGTTTCGTATTCAATATCTAAGTAGATTGGCGTGCGTGTGGATATTTTAATGCTTTGTGCAATTTTCATGTGTTTGGCAGTTTTTTTAAATGCCTAAATGTAGGTCATTTATATATATATAGTATATATATATTGTTGTGTTTAGGGATATATATATATATATATATATATATATATATATATATGAGAGTGTAGCAGAGATATATAGTAAATATAAGTAGAGTATATATATATATGTATATAAGAGAGTAGGCATATACATATATAGTTATAAAGAGCATATATATATATATATATATATATGTATGTATTGATATATATATGTTATATTTTTAAATTTTTTATATATCTTTGCAATGCAGAGATATATATATATATATATATATATATATATATATATATATATATATATATATATATATATATATATATATATATATATATATATATATATATATTTTTGTTGTGTTTAGGGATAGATGTATTATTATAAATTTTCGCATGCTCAAACATTTTTTTTTAAAGTTCGCACATCACGGGCATAGCCGTATTCAAGGAGGAAGTTTTCTAGTAATTTCTACCTAGGATCTGACTAGGAATTCCTGAACTCTGGTCCTTGCCATGCGACTTTTTCGCTTTATCGATTGGGATTCCCAAAACGTTTTTTTGTTTATGTTGATCCTAAGAATGTTTATAATGTCAACAGGAGAAACAGGACGACCATTGAAAGGGGTAGTAAAGTTAGGAGGTGTATTTATGAGGAAGAACTAGCGTAAAGCAATGCAAAGCCTTCCAATCAGCCAGATTTAATTGCCAGGAGATACGCTTAGGTTAGGATAGTGCTATTGGAGAGAAAACACTAAAATTAAGTTATAATGTTTTGCTCAGATTTATCAATAATAAGGAAGATAGTTAGGTTAGGTTAGGTTAGGTTAGGTTAGGTTAGGTTAGGTTAGGTTAGGTTAGGTTAGGTTAGGTTAGGTTAGGTTAGGTTGAGGTTAGGTTAGGTTAGGTTAGGTTAGGTTAGCTTAGGTTAGCTTAGGTTAGGTTAGGTTAGGCTAGGTCAGGTTAAGTTAGGTTAGTATTTATGGATAGAATGACTAGTTGATAAGCTTAGGTCAAGGGTGTACCAAAATTGGTTGTGATAATCATGCATATTTGGGGATCTCTAACCAGTTGCTCCAGATCGTCGAGAATGCTGAATGATTCAGCCTGCCTTCTTTTGGATCAGTGTGAGAGGACCACAACCACTAATCGTGGTGCACATTGAAATCACCTTAATAGACCATGTCATCGTAATAATAAATGATTAATTTATAAAATGACTTTTTTACCTAATATTTTTAGTAACTGAAAATATCAGAAACTGTGACTAAGCTCTTGATACTAAAACTATCCACATTCCTAATCCGCGAATATTAAAAATAAGCATTCGCATCCGAATCCACAAATAATGAAAACTGGCATTTGGTTCACCCTAATATATATATATATATATATATATATATATATATATATATATATATATATATATATATATATATAATTTTTTTTTTATATATATATATATATATATATATATATATATATATATATATATATATATATATATATATATATATATATATACATATAAAATTAAAGTTATATATATATATATATATGAGAGAGTGTCTGTAGATATATATATATATATATAATATATATATATATATATATAAGAGGAAGAGTGTGGGGATATGTATATATAATAACTTGTGAAATAATCTTCTTAAGAATATGTTAAAATTGCAACTTTTTTGAAAGATTCTCATCCGTTTATTTGAATTTCTAAGATTTTGAATACATTTATTTTTATTTTTATATATTTTTTATTCTTTAAAAATTATTTTTAAATTTCTTACCAAAAATTTAAAAAGTGACGTGTATAAAACAAAAGAAAACGGAAAACCAAATAAGAATGGGAATACGATAGGATAAAAAAAATATTTGAAGATAAAAATAAAAACGAGATGGATAAATAAATTTAAAATATTATATATATATATATATATATATATATATATATATATATATATATATATATATATATATATATATATATATATATATATATATATATATATATATATATATACATATATATATATATATATATATATATATATATATATATATATATATAAATATGTAAGATATATATATATATATATATATATATATATATATATATATATATATATATATATATAAAAAAAGGTATAAAGATGAGTAAAGAAAGAGTATATATATATATATATATATTTATATATATATATATATATATATATATATATATATATATATATATATATATATATATATATATATATATATATATATATATATATATATATATATGTAATATTTTGTGAGTTGAAGGTTAGGTGAACCAATATTATGAGAAAGTCTGAAACGTTTTCATTGGACCTTCAAATCTTGCGAAGCAGAAGATAATCTTTGTAAGTATGGGTAAACATAATAGATTCAACTGGCCATCTTAATCTCTCTTATATCTCTAAGATTGATAGTTTATATATGTACATATATATATATATATATATATTATATATATATATATATATATATATATATATATAAGATATATATATATATTATTTATATATATATATATATATATATATATATATATTTATTTAAATTATATATATATATATATATATATATATATATATATATATATATATATAGATATATATATATATATATATATATATAGTATATATATATATATATATATATATATATATATATTTATATGTTGATATATATATATATATGGTGAAAAGAGATTTTTTTTCAAAATATTCACATTTACAAACATTTGAATTTTTGGAAAAGTGAAAAATTGCAGTACTTTTTTTTTACTCATTAAATGAATAAAAAATTCTTTGCAGGGTGTATAGAGTGGGGGGATACACCTATTTTATTTAGGTCATTGTTTGTATACTTCAAGAAAATATTTTTTTTAAAAATGTCAAAATGAAATTGTTTTTTTTAATTTGTTTATTGCTCAAATGCAAAACTGTTTTGTATATACAAAGAAATGATCTTAATAAAAAAAATGTGAATTTTCCCCAACCATCAGAAGCCGTTAAAATTTCATGATGATCTTGATTATCAGGAAAACTATTTTCATCACTATTGAAGTTAGTTGAAATTTACCATTTTGAGATCTGTGTCAAACAAAAAAACTAAACAATGGTTACACACACACAAAATAGATCCATCTTTGTAAGTAATTCATGTTTTAATTTTTTTCGACAAAAAATTGTAGAGGTGAACATACAAAGTGTCGTCAAAGCTTTTTCTTCAAATGAAAATAAAACGTTCAATAGCAATAGATACAAAAAAAAAAAAAATATGTAAAATCGATACTTTATGGATCCGGAAAAAGTTGGTTTGATTTTATTTGGCATAAATTGATGGAAAATTGGCACTCATTCCTGGTCAGTAAGACTGATTAGCCATGCTGAGTTAGTCAAAAATCAAAGAGAAGCTCTTCGAAGCCCTAAAACCAAATAGAAAATCATTGAAAGCACCGGAAGTTTGGTACAACGTTTCATATGTGTGACTTGAAATGTAAATTAAAGTTTAATAAAAATTGTCCTAATTACTGAAATCACTTACTAAGATTACTGGTATCAGCACGGGTCATTTCAGTGATGCGTTTTGAATCATGTTTCAGTTCAGACTTAGCAGAACCTGATATAAAATGCAATAAACGCATGTATTGATGATTAGCTGGCATTGTTACGGCCACTTAAGATTGATATTTTAACCGAGTTTACAAGCTCATTTCGTGAATTTATTTAACGAAACTAAAATTATTTATTTAGAAATTGTTAAACCTGGTGATATAAAGCGTTATGTAAATAAAGACGTTATGTTATGATTTTTTTTTTTTTTTTGTAAGCAATTTCGTGAGAGCGTGTGAGTGTTTTCCCGCCAAAACTCATGTTTGAAACATGATTTTAAATTTCCGTGTAATAAAACATCGTCAATGATCATCGCCGAAATTGTGTGTTCATCATGATGGTGAGGCAGCAAGTTCTCATATTCTTTAAATTATTTGCCTAGATTTTTTCATGCGTTAATCATATTAGAAACGTAATGTATTTCTTAAACCGAAGACCCCAAAAATATAATTGACAGAGAATCATTATTATCCTGCGGATTTTTATATATATATATGTAGTTATATAGTATATATATAGAGAGATATATATACATATATATATTATATATATATATTATTATATATATATATATATATATATATATATATACGTATATATTGAGGTCTATAGATATATATAGATTATTCACATAGCCTAAATCAAAGCCAACTTTGAGCTCTAAAACCGTATGAGAAAATCATTGAAAGACCGAGTCATACCAACGTTTCATATAAAAAAGACCGAATCGTATCAAAGTTTCAAATAAAAATTTCGTCCCACTACTGAAATCACTAAGATCAGTGGTATCAGTATCAATGCCATTTCAATGATGTTTTGAATCTTGTTCTAGTGTAGATGATGTGTTACAAAGTGTTGCCTAAATGAAAAAAATCACATAGACGATAATTGAAATTGAAATTTGACGATTTAAAGACATGATGTTTTCGTAGTAGGAACCTCTCTGATATCAAAGGTACAAATCCTAGTTTTTCACTTCATCGCTTTCAAGACGACTTAATATTTATGGATGAAAAAATGGAAGAGCTATCAGAAAAATGTTTAAGGACCATCACTGTAGGTAGATAAAAGGAATAAAAAAATCACCTTATTCTATTGTAACTGATGCAAATAATTTTCTAATCTATTGACATCATACACTGACAATAACCAGTAATCTAAGAACAAAAATAAAGTTGCCAAAATATAAGCACAAGAGTGAAGATAATTCCCTCAAATTGCGGAAGACAGATGAGGAAATAAATCTCAAACTAAGTAAATATGCTTGGCAATATCTATCTTGTTCTCCCAGCAATGTCTGAGCAAACATTTGTTTAGTGATGCAAGTAAAGCATGCCATGAAAAGCTCAGTCTTAAAAAATGAAAGAAAATGGATGAGAAAGTACGATTTTTAAAATATAACTCATCATTAATAAGGTTTATATATATATATATATATATATATATATATATATATATATATATATATATATATATATATATATATATATATATATATATATATATATATATATATATATATATATATATATATATATATATATATATATATATATAAATATATATATATATATATATATATATATATATATATATCTTATATATATATATATATATATATGTCAATAATATCACATATATATGTACTTGTAATGAAATATATATATAATAATAATAATAATATAATAACAGCAATAATAATATGTAATATATATATGTATATATATAATATATATAAATAATATATATATATATGTATAATATAATATATGTATATAATAATAATAATAATAATATATATATAATAATAATATATATATATAATAATATATGTATATATATATATATATATATAATAATAATAATAATATGGAAGTAATACATATAGTATAAAAATATATATATATGTATGTAATAATAATAATAATAATAACCAATAATAATAATAATATATAATAATATGTATATATGTATATATAATAATATATGCTCAATAATAATAAATATACATATGATCATATATATATATATATATATATATATATATATATATGCTATATATATATATATATATATATATATATATATATATATATATATATATATATATATATATATATATATATATATATATATATATATATATATATAACAATATATATATATATACATATATAGATATATATATAATATATGAACTTATATATAATATATATATATATATATATATAAATATATATATATATATATATATATATATATATATATATATATATATATATATATATATATATATACGATGTAAAAAGCCCTATTATTTTTCTCAAGGTGCATTTCATATTGTTTTTTTTAATTAAAAAGAAAAAAAAGGTCAATAATTGGTTGTATTTAAGCCAACCGACCCTGATTTAAACACTCTATATACATTAAAGGAGTACAATAGGTAATAGCGTTGATGAGTTAGACGATATCCTCACTCGACTTCTTTTCGTTGTTAGTAGTTGCGGATTCAATCAAAAATAAAATAGGTTTATCAATTGTTTAAATAAAAATGATCAAATTCTGATATCCGCGTGCTTTTCATCCATATCGGTGAATGCTATATATATATATATATATATATATATATATATATATATATATATATATATATATATATATATATATATATATATATATATATATATATATATATATATATATATATATATTAATAAAAAAGAATAGAGAAATAAAAATATATATATATATATATATATATATATATATATATATACTTCTTCTTATATATATATATATATATATATATATATATATATATATATATATATATCTATACTCTGCTTCTTTCTCTATATCACTATATATTGGATTATCACTAAAATATCGGAAAGATTTATAGGAAAATTTTGCAGTTTGGATTCAAATTTACGAGTACAATTTTGTTAAATATTGTTCTATTTTATATATATATATATATATATATATATATATATATATATATATATATATATATATATATATATATATATATATATATATAGATAGGCTCTTGATAGAAATATACTAATCATAACTTCCTTTTATCTTGCTTAAGGGTACTACAGGAAAACGAACTTTATGGCCACGGCTATCCCAAGACCTGTCGCTACCAAGTGTTCTGCAGTCGTTTTAATTCTTGCCCCCAGGTAGATAAAACTCCAACTGCTACGCGGAGGATTTGAACCAGCGTCCTCTCGTATGAGAGGCGGTGACTCAACCTCCTGCGCCACGAGGCGTTCTATATATATATATATATATATATATATATATATATATATATATATATATATATATATATATATATTTATTTATATTTATA
>JABUQX010145697.1:2500-7500 GCA_015478945.1 Trachelipus rathkii
AAATTGCGAGTTGTTTTAAAATTTTATTTCAAGTTGATAATTTCAACTATCTTCGAATAGCAGAATCTCTTTTTATTAAAAAACTTAAGCCGGATATCAATGTGAAATTTAATGAAATGAATGAATGCTTGAATGTTTTTTGAATATTTGTTTTGCAGGTACACCTAGTATCCATGATAATAGTTGTATTTGCAAAACAATGTAAGTTTTTTTTGATTTTTCATCAAAATTATTTTTTAAGCTTCACAATTAATGTAAAATAATAATAATAATAATAATAATAATAATAATAATAATAATAATAATAATAATAATAATATTAATAATAATAATAATAATATAATAATAATAATAATAATAATAATAATAATAATAATAATAATAATAATAATAATAATAATAACAATAATAATAATAATAACAATAATAATAATAATAATAATAATAATAATAATAATAATAATAATAATAATAATAATAATAATAATAATAATAATAATAATAATAATAATAATAATAATAATAATAATAATAATAAAAAACAATAATAAGAAAATACTACTACTAATAAATAATAAATAATCAAATACTAAATACAGTATTAATATTAAATAAGGATACAAAGACTATTTACAATAATACTATTAAAAAGGATAAAATAATAATAATAAAAATAATAATAATAAATAATAATAATAATCATATTAATGATTGATAATAATAATAATAATAATAATAATAATAATAATAATAATAATAATAATAATAATAATAATAATAATAATAATAATAATAATAAAAATAATAATAATAATAATAATAATAATAATAATAATAATAATGTGACAATAATAATAATAATAAGAATAATAATAATATGTATAATAATAATAATAATAATAATAATAATAATGACATAATAATAATAATAATAATAATAATAATAATAATAATAATAATAATAACAATAATAATAATAATAATAATAATAATAATAATAATAATAATAACAATAATAATAATAATAATAATAATAATAATAATAATAATAATAATAATAATGATAATAATAATAATAATAATAATAATAATAATAATAATAATAATAATAATAATAATAATAATAATAATAATAATAATAATAATAATAATAATAATAATAATAATAATAATAATAAATAATAATAATAATAATAATAATAATAATAATAATAATAATAATAATAATAATAATAATAATAATAATAATAATAATAATAATAATAATAATAATAATAATAATAATAATAATAATAATAATAATAATAATCATAACTAATAATAATAATAATAATAATAATAATAATAATAATAATAATAATAATAATAATAATAATAATAATAATAATAATAATAATAATAATAATAATAATATAATAATAATAATAATAATAATAATAATAATAATAATAATAATAATAATAATAAAAATAATAATAATAATAATAATAATAATAATAATAATAATAATAATAATAATAATAATAATAATAATAATAATAATAATAATAATAATAATAATAATAATAATAATAATAATAATAATCAAACAATCAATTAATCAAAAATATTTTATTCTCCCTATTGAGTACATGGTTATGCTTACATATTAAAATTAATTGTGAACATTGCACATCAATGATTTTTTTTAATCGAATGCCTATGGTTAAAACACTTCATTGTAATGGTTATTTTAAGAAAGTCTTGTCGCTATTCTACCACCCACACCTTTTCCATTTTTTTCTTATTTTTTCCATTTTGAACATAGCACTTCAAACGAAAACTTTTTCTTTTTTCTTTTGGAATTTAAAAACACTGCATGTTACAGGTATCTTTAAGAAGTTTGCCACCATTCTAACACCCACACTTTCCAATTTTTTTCTCCCCCATTCTGAACTTAACACGTCAAAGGAAAACTTTTTTTTTTGTTTTGGAATTTAAAAACACTGCATGTTACAGGCATCTTTAAAGAAGTTTGCCACCATTCTAACACTCAAACTTTCTAATTTTCCCCCCCATTTTGAAATTAGTACGTCAAAAGAAAACTTTTTATTTTTGGGGGGAGGATTTAAAATACAGCATGTATATTAATTTTTTTTGTATTCCTTTACTTATGCACCTTACCGTTTTCATTTTTGGGGAAAGATTTTAGTTTATGTTTTTTTTTTCTTGCATATTATTTTTTTGATTAATGATGAACAATTTTTTTTATATTTTTCTTTTGATTAATGATGAACATCTATTTATTACACATGTGGTATTTAAGAAAACTTTTACACTTTGTTTGGAGAAACGTTTTCAGCCTAATTTTTTGTTGTTTTTTTACATGTTATATTTAAGGATATTTCCACATCTTAGGTTCTCCAACTAATATATCTTTATTTGTTAATTTCATTCAGGCGTGGAACTACAGGTATAAATGATATAAAGTCAGATTGATACCAATAAATTACGTTGCACGGATCCAGGTCTTTAACTTAAAAATATCCAATTTTTTTAAGAGAAAAAAATTACGGGGGGAAAAGTGGCGAAGCTTGCTCCAACGTGAAGTTCTATCCATCCACGCCAAATTGCTTATTCGGCACAAGAAAGGGACAAAATTGAATTTCTTATTATTAACCAATTACTTGCACTTGCACTTTTACAGTATAACGGAGAATCCGGTAGGCATCTCCAAACCTACAGTCACAAAACTACCGGCAATTCAACTTATTTTTATATATCGATTGCCCCGGTCCATAAATAATAAGACCATCACAAGATAGTAAGTGGTGCCAGTCTTAACCTCTTCATCCGGAGACACTCTTAATAACGACGAAAACGTCACCCAATCATAAAATTCAATTAAGGCATTTCCAGAAGACTGATTTTCGTTCTCATATGTCACCTGCCCTCGAGCCAAACCGTACCGCTCGCACATCATGTTACTATAGGCGACGAGTCCTAACTTACTCTTCCCATTCTTATGGAAGATTTCATACAATTCTAGGCCACCAGACGACCTACATTTTTTCGAATGGAACTCCAATTCACAAAATAAATGAAGAGCTAAGACACTCTTCACTAATTTCTCCAATCAGGAAGATTCCTCCCAAGAGTGGAGAATTCCCCAACCACTAAACAGATATTGCAATGGTGATCGCCCAAGTGTTCACCAGCAATTTCATCAACAGGCTCGCCGGCAAGGTCAAACCCCAAACTACCACAACTACTGAGGAAAACAACGAGCATCCGACGCTCCCATGATTAACCCCCTGAGAAATTTTGAGACTTCCTTCGACAATTCGGAAGTCGCGAGATCATTTTTCGAAAAGAGTGACCAGAACAATTCCAATTCTGACTCCCTCCAACGAACCAGTGATTTCCCTAGTGTTTCTCAACTTATATTTTCTCCTCCACCTCCTTCCTCCTTTAATAAGTGCAGTGAAATTAATGACGACTCATCCTGCGAGTCTAGTGAAAAAGCAGAGATAATTAATTTAGAAAAATATAATGAAAAGCAGAATACTGCATTTTTAAAATTAGGAAAAATATATAAAAGTGAACACACCCTAAGAGATGATAAGAATTCTCAAGTACGCCCTACGTTAGGTACACTAAATATAAAGAATATTGTTCCGGATAATGTGAATATCCGAGGTTGTGCCAATGTTAACATTGGCACTAACTTACTTAGCTTGAAAAACACCTTTAGTACAGGTACACAGGTTTATGGGCAAAAACCCAATAGTGAAATTTAAATGAAAAAAGTGAAGCGTTTAATATTAATACAAAATTTAGGATAATCAGTGATAATTTTAAAAATAATAATTTGATAAGTAATATTTTTATTAATAATAATAGTGTAACTTTTGATAATTGGGCTAATGACCGATTAGCCCAACACCAAAATGTTAAAAAGAAAATGGTGGGAAATAATGTGTATACTTTTAGGGAAAAACAGAGGGTTAACACTAATCCTAACACTTGTTCTGATACAAAAAACATATGTATATTAAATGAATCTTTTCATACACCATCTCCTCTCCCACATTCATTAGATAGTACTCCTACTATGCTTACCTTACCTCCGCAACCTATGCATAACCATATACCTACCCCTACCATTTTGCCTAACCCTATGCCTAACATTCTACCTACTCCTACCAATATGCCTAACCCTATGCCTAACATTCTACCTACTCCTGCCAATATGCATAACCCTATACCTAACATCCTACCTACTCCTAACACTATGCCTAATAATATGTTTACTACTATACCCACTCTTACTACTCCTAACACTATGCCTAACTCCATACCTACTACTGTAACTACGACAAACAATTTCCAAAATAAAATACCTACGCCTAACAATTCTCAATATGCTATACCTACGCCTAGCAATTTCCAAAATACTATACCTATGCCTAACCTTTTCCCAAATATTATGCCTAACCCTATACCTACTCCTAACCATTTCCAAAGTATTCTAAATAACCATTTTCCAACCATTTCCAAAGTACTATACCTAACCATATACCAAACACTATGCCTAACCCTCAACCTACGCCTAACATTAGTAGTTATTCAACTCATCCTAACAATCCTACGCATACTAAATCTTTTTGATCCTATTAATATACCTAAGGAACCCATGCATCCGGTGCAGGATACAATAACTTCCGATTCTATGCTTACTGCAGATCTACTTAACTTTTTCGATCCTAATACTGTCTCTACTACACACTCTACTTCGGTGACAGACAGCATGAATTTTTCTAACCCTATGGATCCTTTAACAACCTCTCTTGCTACAGTGCATGAAAGAACTAATCCCAACGATACGATAAATTTACTAACAGCATCCGCTAAACCGGTGTCAACCGGCATCATCTGCGATTTTAACGAACGATGAGAAAATTACTTCCAATTATACCATGCCCCCAACTCCGGTAACGAACTTAAACTCTGTCCATGAG
>JABUQX010145697.1:12500-20000 GCA_015478945.1 Trachelipus rathkii
GATGATTCAAACCTCTGCGACAAACTCGGAGGGCTGATAGAGCAAACTATATGGAACATTTATTGTTAAATAAACTAGGTCAGCATCCCGAAAAGTTCAGGCATGTAACTAGAAAACTATAACAGCTACACGAAAATAAATATCATTTTATTAATCAGGAGACATTTTTACCGCGGTTAAATAAATATAATAAATAACGCTTTTTTAAAAATTAAAATTGCTAAAAATGTTGAAAAAATTACAGTTTTTTGAGATTTCGAAGATGCCGCTTACTCGGACTGAGCACGCAAAGGTGCCAAATGTTGATTTTTTTTTAAAATTAACGAATACCCACGGATAAACAAGAACGATAAAAAGGATAGAGTCGGGGTTTCTCGGCTACCGGAGACGACAGGACTTCGTCCCCCTCTAGGCCTAAAAGGATATAAAAAAAAAAGAATAATATTTTCCCAAAGCGGAAAAAAGTGGTACTTGGCAGCTTTGCTCTTCTGCAGGTTTCAAGGTCAATCAGGCATGCTATTTCAGGTCTAAGATTTTTACTAATAATTAATTAGCTATTAATAAATATTAGAATAAAATAATTTTTTTCAAGTTTCTTCGATGAAATTTTTAGCTGAAATCAAAAATGTTATTTGTTTTCCTGTAGATGTTATAGTTTTCTAGTTACATGCCTGAACTCTTCGGGATGCTAGCCAATAAACTATGTTGTATGATGCTTCGTTTCAAAGTTACGGATGATGTAACTTAAACCACGTGATGTGGTTTGACGCGTCGTTACTTCGTAACCAGATATTTTGGGTATTCTAATGTTATGTATGTGTACGTGCGTACATCTATGTACTCCGAGGGTTGATAGAGGTAACAATAAGGATATTTTGTTAAACAACGTATGTGTTTTAACGCGAGGTTGTAAAGCAAACACTGGTAGCTTGTTATGAAATCATTTTATTAGGGAAAATTAAAGGAGGTGTTCAAAGTGTCTGCCCTGTACCTGATTACATTCGTTACATCGCTGTGCCATTGCCTGTTGAACCCTACCGAACATGAGCTCACTGTGTCTGATTTGATCAAACGCAGTGAATATTCACTGAATCAGTTCCTCTCTATGTTGACTGGATTAATGTACACAACACTCTTCACATGCCCCCAAAGAAAATAATCTAGGGGCGTGAGTTCGGGCGATCTTGCAGGCCACGCAACAGGTCCCCCTCTCCCTATCCATTTGTCAGTGTAGACTCTGTTCAGATGCGCCCGTTCTTGGTGGCTGAAGGGGAAGATTCAATGTTGGGCTGGGGCTGGGGCTGGGGCTGGGGCTGGTCCCCATTTTCAGCCCCACCTAAAAATTGACATAAAATTCGGAATTTTCAGCCGATTTTGACTTTATAAACACCAAAATGTAGCTTTTTTGCCCTCTAAAACGTTGTTTTCTGGTGTTTTTCTGTGACTGTAGTCATTCTTTCAGAATTTTCAAATTTCAAAATCCATGTTTTTGACAATTTTCATATCAACTTTCAGAATTTTTTGGGAAATGACTTCAAACTTGAAATATGCATAGATTAGTCCATTACCTACAATAATTACATAGAACATTTTCGATTTTTTGAGTTCTGTGCTCAGCGTTGTCCAATTTCCAAACCCATATTTTTTAATTTGAAAGTGAAAAAGAATTAGGCTATTTTTTTACTTATACGATCAACATCATTTCCAGGAGAAAAACGTACAATCGGGCCAAGATGCATCATTTTACTTAGATAATTTCTTTGTATATACAATAGTTTTGGATTTAATGTTACTTATATTAAGTGAAAATTTTTAAAAATATTCTTTTGAGTATACAAAAATCATCGTCAATTTTCTGCCGATTATTTTGCAACCCTGAAAATTTGATGTTGATCGGATGGTAGAAAAATATTTTAATTTTCCCTTTTCAAATTCAATAAAATGGGTTTGAAGTGGACCTAAATGTTCTATATGTAATTATTGAGAGTATGGACCAATCTATGCATATTTCAAGTTTAGGATCATTTCCACAGAAATTCTGGTTGATATGAAAATTATTAAAGCATGGATTTTGAAAATTACAGAGAAAATTCTGAAAGAATGACTACAGTCTAGAAAAACACCAGAAAACAACGTTTGAGGCAAAAAAGCTACATTTTGGTGTTATATAGTCAAAATCGGCTGAAAATTCAAATTTTATGTCCATTTTTAGGTGGGGCTGAAAATGGGGACCAGCCCCAACCAAATATTGGATCCTCCCCTGAAGTGTCTGGAGCGCTATCATGATGGAACCACATGTCTCTGCGGGTCGCAAAGGGATATATCAGTCCATGAGCTGCAGGCGTGTTCTGGAGTAGTTGCGGGTACACTGGGTCCATCGTGGTGTGGAATGATGAAGGTCCGAAGATAATCCCCAAAAATTCCACCCCAGATGTTTACTGTAAATTTCGCCTGGTGAACTCTGATGAACACTGCGTGCAGTTGACCTCAATCCTATGTGGCTGTTTCTGCTGTCAGTAACCATACGTGTTAACGCCTTATCGGTAAAACTCCGACCCATGTGAAGGAAGGCAGATTATCGATGGTTCGTTGCGAAACCATAGTGCAAATCGCACACGGGGTGGGAAGTCGTTTGGCCCAAGTACGTGTACTTTCTATAGGTGGTATGCATGGAGGCTGCTCCGTGCAAGACCCGAACTACAGACGACTGATTTAACCATAGCATGGGCAATGGCGCGTGTGCTAGTCGACGGGTTGTTGGCGACTCTCTCAAGCACCTCTTCTTTAAACGCAGGAGTCCTACGCGGTCTTCCACTAATGCACCGGGGACGAAGGTTCGTATCTCGAAAGCGCTGATGAAGGCGAGCAAACATTTTTTTGGTGGGGGTGATTTCTGTGTGAAACCGTTCCCGGTACATTAGGTGCGCTCTTCGTCCGGCCCTGATTCGCAATAACACATCATGTCAGTTGCTCGGGAAGGATGTGGTGATCCATTCGGATCCTCGCTACATATGGTACTGAATCAACGATAGTGAGGAAGGTCAAGGTATTAGATGTTGAAAGGACGTTAAGCATTCCGCAGCTGCGGTTTCAGGCATTAAAATTGATAACCGTAGTCGTCGGTAACCATGGAGCGCTTCACACAACATAAACTGAATTATTGCCTTCAATCATTGCGTAACTTTGAAACAGCGTCATACAACATAGGTTATTTAACAATAAATAATTCCTTATCGTTTGCTCTATCAGCCCTCCGAGTTTGTCGCAGAGGTTTTGAATCACCCTATATATAAAGGGTTGCCCACCTCCCTTTATAAGTTGTTTTTCTGGTTAAGGTCTTATATAATGCTAAGTCATTTGGCATGAGGCTAACAGTTAAGATTTTCATGGTCGGTCCTTTATAGGCTCAGGTGAAATGTAAACAATATCGTTGACTTGAAATTGAAATTACAATACCATGCTTCGACGTTTGAGAATTCCAATTATTGGTTTCTATGGTCGTTGAAACTGTTTTCGCGATTTTGGATTTCTAATCATTCATGAAATCCAAGTCATATCGGACATTAACTTGGATTCTCCCTAACCTTTTTAGGTTTTGAAGCTTGAAATGTATATTTAGGGGTTACCAAGATCGGGGAACCAGATTTAGATCTCGACGATGCGAATGGAGCTTAGTCTCACCATATATATATATATATATATATATATATGTATAAATGTAATAACAATAACATAATAATAACCAACAATAATATATATAACTATATAACTATATAACTATATAACTATATAACTATATAACTATATAACTATATAACTATATAACTATATAACTATATAACTATATAACTATATAACTATATAACTATATAACTATATAACTATATAACTATATAACTATATAACTATATAACTATATAACTATATAACTATATAACTATATAACTATATAACTATATAACTATATAACTATATAACTATATAACTATATAACTATATAACTATATAACTATATAACTATATAACTATATAACTATATAACTATATAACTATATAACTATATAACTATATAACTATATAACTATATAACTATATAACTATATAACTATATAACTATATAACTATATAACTATATAACTATATAACTATATAACTATATAACTATATAACTATATAACTATATAACTATATAACTATATAACTATATAACTATATAACTATATAACTATATAACTATATAACTATATAACTATATAACTATATAACTATATAACTATATAACTATATAACTATATAACTATATAACTATATAACTATATAACTATATAACTATATAACTATATAACTATATAACTATATAACTATATAACTATATAACTATATAACTATATAACTATATAACTATATAACTATATAACTATATAACTATATAACTATATAACTATATAACTATATAACTATATAACTATATAACTATATAACTATATAACTATATAACTATATAACTATATAACTATATAACTATATAACTATATAACTATATAACTATATAACTATATAACTATATAACTATATAACTATATAACTATATAACTATATAACTATATAACTATATAACTATATAACTATATAACTATATAACTATATAACTATATAACTATATAACTATATAACTATATAACTATATAACTATATAACTATATAACTATATAACTATATAACTATATAACTATATAACTATATATATATATATATATATATATATATATATATATATATATATATATATATATATATATATATGAGTCATATTGTTAGGGGTTGAGTTTTTATTTTATAGTTCTAACGATCGTTTTTTTTCACAAGGCACGGTTGATCAAGTCATGTCAGCAGCTGACTTAGTCAAGGCTCCCACATCCGGTGGAGGTTTAGGAATTTTTCCAATGGAAACACTGCGCGTCAATTAAGACGTGGCTCTTTCCAAGAGCTGCCACTCGTTTGTAAAATTTGTTAGACAGTTTTGGGGGGCTCTGTAGCTTCTCAACGGTAGGAAATGCCAAGTCATGCCAACCTTTGAATTGGAAATTCCCATCACATCGTTAGATTTTGATGTTTGAGACGTCAAATTATGTTTTTCTCAGGTAAGTTAGACTGTTTTCGAGAGTTTCGGATCTCTATACCGTCAAGAAATTTAAGTGATATCGCCAGTTGACTTGGAAATTTCTATGTTATCGCTAGATTTTGAAGTTTGAGACATCAAATTAGGGATTTCTAAGGTCAGTGAGACCATCTATGAGCTCTGTAAGACT
Organism: Trachelipus rathkii; assembly: GCA_015478945.1. Classification (NCBI taxonomy): domain Eukaryota; kingdom Metazoa; phylum Arthropoda; class Malacostraca; order Isopoda; family Trachelipodidae; genus Trachelipus; species Trachelipus rathkii. Next base: position 17,810 of record JABUQX010145697.1, read on the forward strand.
GGTTTCTTAGTTTTTAAATCTGAACTTAGAGGGTTTAACCCCCATATATATTTTTTTTTATTATTCCATAGGTATAGTTCAATTAAAAATAAATAGCCGGCATGTTTAATGGAAGCATTTGGAGGCTTATTAATGTACAGAGACTAAGAAGGCTCAAGATGCGGTGTCCTACACCAGAGGTAGCTTTCGAAGCTGGAATTCAAATCTGTTTACATGAGAATAACTGCTCGATTAAGGTATTTAATCATAGGTTTACTAATATGAAAATTTGATTTTATGAGTTTAAGAGCCCAATTGGGTGTTCGAGAGACTCCCTGTGTTTGGTTTCCGAGAAAAAAAGAAGAAACAATTACTGAGTACATATCTTATGAAGGGGTCGGAATCAGAGAAGAGTTAAACCGACTCCTGATTGGAGTTAAATTGGATATGGAGAGTGGAAGGTGAGTGGGATTAGTGCGGTCCTTAAATCAAAACTTGCATTCGGCTTGCCTAATGTATGTTACATCAAACCCTATGCAAAGATGGCTGCTGAGACGGAATAAATTGTTCTTAATCGTCCATCAATGATAGCATAGATAACCACTCCTTTTGTAGTAGTAGTAGTAGTAGTAGTAGTAGTAGTAGTAGTAGTAGTAGTAGTAGTAGTAGTAGTAGTAGTCACCATATTCAATCCTTTTAAATTTTTTGTCATAATTATTTTGTATAACGGATAGCGTGAACATCAACGTGAACTCGTCAGCAGGTACAACATTGAGTTAGACGAACGCGTGCGCCAATAGACCCAATGTTGATGCGCGAAGGCAGTGCAACGTTATTCCATTTTTAAAATAAACCTATTTTTATTTAATAGTTTTTATACTCCATTTTCATTTCAAACATATATATTTATGTATTTTCATATAACCCGTTTTCTAAATTTTGATCATTAACTATAATATTTTGAGCATATAATTTTCTTTTAACCTGCGATAATTATTTTTTCACAATTTCTTCTGTAAACCTAAACTATTCTATTTTCTTGTTTAAATTTTTTTTATTTCATAAATTTTTCCTGTTTATATTCATTTTTAGAAAATCTATTTCACTATTAAACATTTTGAGTTTTTATTAAATCAAATTAATCTTTTTATTAAAAAACATGTACTTTATTTACAGTAAAGCACTAAAGAAGTAGCTAAAGCACCCAATAAAAACACCTCTAATATCTTGCCATTAGCTTTTGCTTTACTGCTTTGTTGATTTAAGTCTCGTTTGAACACATTTTGCAGAAATTTAAAGTTAAAAAACTACATTACATGTAGAATATTAAAAACATTTTATGTTTTTACTAAATATTTTTTAAAAATATCAATTAATCAATAAATGAGTAAGATCAAACTTTAATCACCCTCACACCCACTCTTTCCCTGTCATCTGTGATCTATTGATTAAGCGGTTTAGGTCATATTTGAAAATACTTTGTATAAACGTAACGTGGAAACTACTACAGTAATATGTAAAATATTGAAAACATTTTATGTTCGTACTAAATTTATATTGAAAAATGTCAATTGATCAAAACCCAATAGATCTTAATCTAATCAGCCAGATACCCACTCCTTTTCTGTCATTTGTGATCTATTGATTATAGGTTTAAAGTCATATTTAAACAATTTAAGCAGATACTGTGTAACCTTAACTTGATGATATGTTCTTTGTATGAATACTACGTAATTACGTACCAATTACGAACCAGTGCGGTACCGAGTCTGCAAATATGGGCTTAACAACATAATTTTGCCGTCTTGGTATATATTTATAAGGATGTTGAACTCAATTATGAAGGTTGCAAGTTCCTAGGGTTAACTTGATTACTTACAAGAGGGAATTCCAGATGAAAATCACAGAGTTCTTAGCAGAAGAAGAAAATCACAGAATGCATAAAAGCGAAGATAAAGAAGGAACGATAAAGAAAGATGATTCAAGATGAATCGAAAATGGTAAGGTCCCCATATAAATATATCAACTATAATAATAATATATATATATATATATATATGTATATATATATATATACTATATATATATATATATATATATATAATAATATAATAATAATATATATATATATATATATATATATATATATATAATATTTGACAAATTAGATATCGTCTGACTTTGATATTCCAAATATAATCATAGTACATAT
>JABUQX010145697.1:35000-42500 GCA_015478945.1 Trachelipus rathkii
ACAAAAACGAAAAGATAAGAAAAACCACTTTTAAATACATCTATCATCATATCACCAGAAGAATATCAGCGGAGTTTTCTTAGACACCTCAACCCGAAAGGGCTAAAGTATCCCTCAGCTCGGAGGGTAATATAACACCACTCGCAGTGATCTCTCAGGTTTACACCCTTTCAATGGGCGCACATCGCTGGGTTTCTCGGGAGGTGATGTGTTGCTTTAGATACTCTTGGTTAATGAAAACTGTTTATTCGTAAGTTAGGTACGTTATGTTAAATATTACTATGACAGTGTGAAATTAACACTGATTTGTTAAAGAAATGATGAGTCCATAAGATCTCCCACAGGTAACTAAAAATGTGCTGGCACGTAGAGGCTACAGGTTAAGTTTTTCTTGGGCTCATTGTTAGGTTTGCCGAGAAATTTAGCTAATGTCTACGTTTATTCATGGTTCAAATGATGATGTTATACTCGAGACGAGTGACACTTTGATGAAGATAGTGTCAATTCATAGTTCAAGATGTTGGTCTCTTTGATAGATTGGTCACTTTGTTAAGGGATTTTGTTAGATAATACTTCTTTACCTGTTGCTGATATGCGAGAAAAGTGGGAACATATCGAGTATTGCATGACCTGTTAGCTACTTTACCTTTGATAAGTAGGGAATTTTCAGGATGTTAGCGGATTATTCATACGCGATGTATGTTAGGTTTGCATTTGTACATTATATTCTTAGTTCAGGTTATGATATGTGAGCTTTATTAATGTAAAAAACGTTGTTGCGTAAACGTTAGCATATATTCGTAGGTCGGTATATAAAGAACTTATTTTTATGTTATGCTTATCAAAATAATACTCGAAATATGACTTGAATCAATAGATCAATAGATCATAGGCGGATGGGTGGGTAGGAGACTGCAGGGATGGGATGGTTTGATTTACTGCTTTAAAATCAGTAAACTATTACGCTTTACTGTGATATTTTATTCAAAGAACTTATTTTTATGTTATGTCAGGATAAAATTTTGTTATTTTTATGTTATGTTTGGTTAAAACTTTGTTATGTTTGCAATTATTCGTTGGGGATTATGATATTTAGACGAGGTTATGATGAATTTTTGTTAAATATTACGAAGTTGATGTAAAAATTTGGTACGTTAGCATTATATTCGTTGTCAGTATGATGATTAGACAGGGTTATGCTAAATTTTGTTAAATATTACCGTTGTTAATGAAAAATTAACATTGATATGCTAGAGATATGCTTGAATTTTTGTCAATGTTAGGTAAATTCCTGTTGTTAAGTGCGGAAGTTTGTTATGTTAGTAGTTTATTCGTACGTGTGGTGTGTTAGGTTTGTCGTTGTACATTATATTCTTAGCTCAGGTTATGTTATGTTGGCTTTATTAATGTTAAAACTTTGTTACATTAGCATATATTCGATGGTTAGTATATAAAGAACTTATTTTTGTGTTATGTTTATCCGAAATATGACATGAATCAATAGATCAATAGCTCAAAAGGTCATGGTAGAGGGGTGAGGAGGGGTTGATGGTTTGATTGACTGATTTACAGATTTACTGCTTTAAAATTAGTAAACTATTATAATTTACTATGATATTTTTATTCAAGAACTTATTTTTATGTTATGTCTGGATAAAATTTGTAATGTTTACAGTTATTCGTTGATCTGTATGATAATTATACAAGGTTATGATAAATGTTTGTTAAATATTGTCAATGTAAAATTAACGTTAATATATTAGAGATATGCTTGGAAAAAAGTATGAATAGGTTACGTTTTGTATGTAAAGTTAGTTACTTTACTGGTGTTAAGTGTGGAACTTTGTTAATGTTAACAGTTTATTAGCACGTAAGTTGTGTTAGGTTTGTTGTTGTACATTATTTTACAAGTTCGTATGATGCTATGTTAGCTTTTATTAATGTAAAAACATTGTTATGTTAGCATAAATTCGCTGGTTGGTATATAAAGAACTTTTATCCGAAATGATACTCGAAATGCGACGTAAATCAATAGTATTAATGTAAAATTAACAGTGATATGTTAGAGATATGCTTGAAAAGTGTGAATAGGTAACGTTTTGTATGCAATGCTTGGTTACTTTATTGTTGTTAAGTATGGAACTTTATTAAGGTTAGTAGTTTATTCGTGCGTAAGTGTGCTAGGTTTGTCATTGCTACATTATATTCTTAGTTCTGGAAATGCTATGTTAGCTTTATTAATGTGAAACAATGTTACATTTAGCATATATTCGTTGGTTAGTATATAAGAACTTATTTTGTACTATGTTTATCCGAAATGGTACTCGATATGTGGACCTGAATCATTAGATCGATAGATCAGGTGGACGGAGTAGTAGGAGGAATTGAAGAGTAGAAAGTTTGAGCAGGTTAGTTGAACTTGTTTGGATCTGCTATGATATTTTATTCAAGAACTTATTTTATGTCATATTTGGATATATTTTGGTATTTTTATGTTATGTATGGATAAAAAAATTTTGTTATGTTTACAATTATTTGTTGGGGATTATATGATATTTAGGTAAGGTTATGATAAATTTTTTGTTAAATATTACTAGGTTATATAAATGTAAAAACTTTGTTACGTTTGCATATATTCGTTGGTCTATGATAATCGGACAAAGTTATGAAACATTTTTTGATAAATGTTACTGTGTCAATGTAAGATTGAGGTTAATAAGTTGATGCTTGGAAAAAGTATGAATAAGTTACGTTTTTGTATGTAAAGTTAGTTACTTTACTGTTGTTAAAGTGTGGAACTTTGTTAATGTTAACGGTTTATTCGTGCGTAAGCTGTGTTAGGTTTTTCTTGTACATTATTTTCTTAGTTCATATGATGCTATGTTAGCTTTATTATAATAGAAAACATTGTTATGCTAGCGCTATATTCGGTGGTTAGTATACAAGAACTCATTTTATGCTATGTTTATTCAAAATGATAAAATGCGACGTAAATCAATAGTGTTAATGTAAAATTAACATTGATATGTTAGAGATATGCTTGAAAAATGTGAATAGGTTACGTTTTGTACGCTGTGCTAGGTACTTTACTGTTGTTAAGTATGGAACTTTGTTAATGTTAGTAGTTTATTCGTGCGTAAGGTGTGTTAGGTTTTGTCATTGTACATTATATTCTTAGTTCTGGTAATGCTATGTTAGCTTTATTGATGTGAAAACAATGTTACGTTAGCATATATTCATTGGTTAGTATATAAAGAACTTATTTTTGTACTATGTTTATCCGAAATGGTACTCGATATGTGACCTGAATCATTAGATCGATAGATCAAAAGGTCATGGACGGGTGGGTAGGGATGTACTGATTTACTGCTTTAAAATCAGTAAACTATTACACTTTACTATGATATTTTATTCAAAGAACTTATTTTTATGTTATGTTTGGATAAAACTTTGTTATTTTTATGTTATGTATGGATAAAACTTTGTTATGTTTGCAATTATTTGTTGGGGATTATGATATTTAGGTAAGGTTATGATAAATTTTTGTTAAATATTACTATGATAATGTAAAAAACTTTGTTACGTTTGCATATATTCGTTGGTCTGTATGATAATCGAACAAGGTTATGATACATTTTTGATAAATGTTACTGTGTCAATGTAAGATTAACGTTAATATGGTAGAGATATGCTTGAAAAAAAGTATGAATAGGTTACGTTTTGCATGCAATGTTAGTTACTTTACTGGTGTTAAGTGTGGAACTTTGTTAATGTTAACAGTTTATTCGTGTGTAAGTTGTGTTAGGTTTGTCTTTGTACATTATTTTCTTAGTTCATGTTAAGCTATGTTAGCTTTATTGATGTGGAAACTTTATTACGTTAGAGTATATTCGTTGATCAGTATGATAATTAACCAATGTTGTGATAAATTTTTTGTTAAATATTGCCATGTTAATATAAATTAACATTGTTATGTTAGAGATATGCTTGACAAAGTGTGAATAGGTTACGTCTTTGTATGCTATGTTAGCTACTTTACTGTTGTTAAGTGTGGAACTTTGTTAACGTTAACAGTTTATTCGTGTTTAAGGTGTGTCAGGTTTGTCGTTGTGCATTATATTCATAGTTCAGATAATGCTAAGTAAGCTTTATTAATGTGAAAACTTTGTTACGTTAGCATATATTCGTTGATCAGTGTATAAAGAATTTGTTTTTATGTTATGTTTATCCAAAATGATACTCGAAATGTGACTTGAATCAATAGATCAATAGATCAATAGATCAATAGATCAATAGATCATGGTTGGACAGGAGTGTAGGTTGGGTGGTTTGATTTACTGATTTACTGATTTAGGGTATGTAAAACATGACAATTTTACTAAAAATATGACTTGAATCAATAGATCAATAGATCAATAGATCATGGAAGGGCTGAGGAGGGCAGTTTGATTTACTGATTACTGATTTACTGCTTTAGGGTATGTAAAAACGTAAATTTGTAAGTTATAAACATAAAAAGAATAAGAAATTTTATTTATTTATTTATTTATTTATTTATTTATTTATTTTTATTTTTATTTTTTTTCTTGATGGTTCTGAAACCATCATTTTCGAAATCTACAGACTCGATAACATATATAAGGATACCAACATTGTTGTTATACGAATGTTTATTAACTCAGCACCGCACCGGCTCCAGCACCGGAGCCGGTACTGACTCCGACTCCTCTGACTCTGAATCCTTCTCAGACTCCTCCTTCCTCTCCTTCCTCCTTTCCTCCTTTCCTCCTTCTTCCTTTCTCCTCTTTTCTTCCTCTGTTTTTCATTCCATGCATTTCTTTTTTTCTATTTTCGGGGAGGGACCGCCTTCCGGGGGAATTTGGACTCCGACTCTGAATCCGACTCCAACTCCGTCTCCGACTCCAAATCCTCTACCCCGTCTCCAAGTTTCAATCTTCTACGATTATTTTAATTTTTAAGGGGGGCAGCGTCCCCCCTTACGGGGGACGCAGAGGTCACATATAGCTCATATCCAAATTTATGTCATCATATAGCTCTCATCCAAATTTTTAGTCGCTACGTTAGAAAGCCTAACATGGTTTCAGGACGACAGTATTTGACCAACCCAAGGGCTAAGAGGGCAGCACCCCCTTAGGGGTGACCTACGATCACCAAAACTCGCCTGTGATCCACCTGTTCGATTGGGTATCGTTAAGCCTAATCTTTACTCGGAAAAGGACGCGGCAAAAGGGCGTAGCGTTATATTTCACCTTCGCTCTCGGGGGGAGGTACCCCTATTCCATCTAGCGACTTAAAAACTCGTCGGTAATTGAGCTTAATACCTCAATAGATTATATTCCAAGTTTCAGACCTATAGCTCTATTCCTTCCTATCGAAAAGGGTGAGGGCGCTCAAATGTCTACATAACTACTTATATATATATATATATATATATATATATATATATATATATATATATATATATATATATATATATATAAATATATATATATAAATATACTATATATATATATATATATATATATATATATATATATGAATAATATATATATATATATATATGTATATATATAGCAATAATATAATAACTATATATATATATGTATAATATATATGAAATATGTATCAATAATAACCTTAATAATATATAATATAACTATCACTATATATTATATATATATATATATATATATATATATATATATATATATAATATATGTAATATATGTATGATATATAAAGGGAAACTTTAAATGAAATAATTTAAATGGGTGGCTTCTGTTATATTATATAATAATAATATATATATATATATATACATAATAATAATAATAATATATATATATAATAATATAATAAAAATAATAATAATTATAATAACAATATCGACAATATATATAAGCATTTTCATAATTTATATATATAGTCGATACACAAAAAAACATTTTTCAGTTTTTTGCCTATAACTATTAAACTATTTTACAATATTTAGACTTTTTATAATAAGTTCTTACAATGTCTAGGTCTAGGCTATATATCCCAGGAAAAATTATTTGTTTTGCTTTAATACTTTTATAATTATTTAGATAAAAAAAAAAAAAAAAATGTTTTACAAAAAAAACCAATGTAACAAAAAAACCCACTTCTAAAAACCCTTCCTAGAGTGACAATATGTCATCATATGTTAGTTAAATCTTTTTTAAGCATATTTTATGAAAAATATTATTAAAAATAGTAAAAAAAAAAAAAGTAAAATTTAATATGAAATTAAGATAAAAATAAAAATTTTTATTTACCTTAAATTGTGTTCTGATTTTGTGATGATGTAACTGGTGTGTTGAATCAGGAAATTTGCTGTGCTGAATAACCCCCTACCTCCCTAAACTCCTTGAATAGATTTGCATCTTATACCCCCTCATTGAATAGGTTTAAACCCCCCTACACCCCCTCCTTGAATATGACGAAGGGTAAGCCGGCCACATAAAACGCGTGTTGATGCGTTCTAAAACCTCAAAGGTTGAAACTACCCACTCGGCAATAGCGGGAATCGACTCTGCATACCTCAAAACATACTAGCCAACACCAAGCTCGGCTCTGTAGCTCCAGAAATAAAAAAGTTGCATAGGTGCATTAGAAAAGGGGGGTAGGGGTACTATCTGATACTAAACCATGGTAAGAGTGATTAGATTGCATCATAAACCATGGGAATCGATTCAGCAGTATCGATTATATACTAATTGATACCTATATTGGGTATATTCCGTGACATACGATATACCATGCTAGAGGCATTAGAAAAGGGGGGCGGGGTACTAAACCATGGTAGGTGTGCCACAATGCCGTTATAAACCATGGCAATCAACTCCCTATACCTTAAAACATAGGGTTAGACACCTGACTCGGGTATATTCAAGGGTCTATAGTAGGTCATGCGAAAGTGCAAAAAATAATACATGCGAATGTACGTGTGACGATAACTAAATGTGATTGATGATACTATGTATGCCAGTGTAATAACAATAATAACATATATATATATATATATATATACTCTTTCTCATATATATATATATATATATATATATTATATATAATAATATATATGTAATATATATATATAAATAACTAATATTAATATATGTATGTAATATATATATATATATAACAATAATATATATATATATATATAATATAATATTAACATATATATATATATATATATATATATATATAATATATATAACATATATATATATATATATATATATATATATAATAATAACCATATATATCATATATATACATATCTTAATATATGTATATGATATATATATATATATATATATATATATATATATATATATATATATACTATATATATATATATATATATATATATATAATATATATATATATATATATATATATATATATTTTTCATATATATATATATATATATATATATATATATATATATAT
>JABUQX010145698.1:12500-15000 GCA_015478945.1 Trachelipus rathkii
GAAAATGATATAAAATTATTAGCGTATTTACAAATAAAAGTGGTAATACTAAATAAAAAAAGTATAAAAGTAAGTGTAAGAAAAATTGATAATTAGTTGTTATAAGTTCTTAATTATAAATTGTTATGAATCTGCCTCGTTTTTTGACGCCATTGCAAAACACCAAGAGAATTAAAGGTAATTTTTTTTGTCTATTATTGACCTTTTTTTACGGTACTCGTTACCCCATAAAAATAGTACAGGGTATCTCTATGGAACATAAATAGATTTTCTAGTTTAGGCATTTGTTTATTTAGGTTATATATATATATATATATATATATATATATATATATAAAGGTATATATATATATATATATATATATAACTATATATATATATTCTATATATATATATATATATATATATATATATATATATATATATATATATATAAATATATGTATTATTTGTAAAGGTATTACACTGCAAATTAGGGTCTCAAACCGACAGCGGAGAACAGAGGGGACGTTTCCATACTCCGTAGAGAGGAGGGGCGGAGGATCCCAGTGACACCCAAATACCAAGAGGGAAAATAGTCCTACCCTGTCGTTCCCCGGATGGCCGAGAGACCCAACTCCTGTCATCTCTGCAGTTTTGCCAGCAGGGTATTCTTGAGCCCCCTACATTGCCGTGTAATACCTATACAAATAATATATATATATATATATATATATATATATATATATATATATATATATATATATATATATATACTATATATATATATATATATATATATATATATATATATATATATATATATATATATATGTAATATATATATATATATATATATATATATATATATATATTTATATCTATATATATATATATATATATATGTATATATATATATATATATACATAATATATAATATTAACATAATAATAACAACAACAATAATAATAATATATATGTATATAATATAATAATATATTTATATATATATATATATATATACATACAGCATTACTGACTTTTTCTACACATCTTTCTCCTATCTCTATCATATATATATAATAATAATAACAATAACAATAATAATAATATATATATATATATATAACTAACCTAAATTAACAATCCCTATGCTAGAGAGTCTATTTATGGTCCATAGGATGCCCTGTACTATTTATAAGGTGTAAATTGCCGTTAAAGGTCTATAAATGGACATTCACATATAGATCTATATATATATATATATATATATATATATATATATATACTAAATATATATATATATATATATATATATATATATATATATATATATATATATATATATATATATATATATATTATATTATATTTTTATTTTTATTTACCATCTCTCAGGTAGGGTTTTCGCCCTGTCAGTTGGACCAGCATCTTCTTCCTTCTGGCCCCGAAACTCTTGATCCTAGAGAACCCTGAGAAACTATTTCTCGGCGCGATGGTTTCTGATGCTATTCCTTGAGTTATACACTCAGGTAGGGTTTCACCCTTTCAATGGAGCTAGCATTTTCTTCCATCTGGCCTCGAAACTCGTTCTCCCAGAGTTCTCCAGAAAATCGTGTTTCTAGGCGCATAAGATTCCAACGCTGGTCCAAAAATAAGTAGCCTTAAGCAGAAAACTAAATAGCAGATTTGCTAACCCTGTCGCCCTATATATTATTATTGAAACTTAATAGCCAAGCGAAGAGGTCTCTCTTCATATGATCCGATGTGTCGCTTTATCCAAACTCATCTGGCCAGAATAATTTAGTGCAATTTGTGTATTAATATTACAATCCAAGTTCAATTTCTTTAAATTAAATAATCCAAAAGAACTAAATTGCGAAATATTGTCGCTCCTCCATTTATATTTCAGATTAATTATGATATTTTTATATTCTTATTAAAATATATGAAAAGAAATCTTGTCGAAAATTTTGCAACTCCTCCAATAAATTTTGTCAAAATATAAAATATTATGTTTCTTTCTATAAAATTTAATAACGTAATCATTAAATTTAGTAAAATACTTTGTTGCAATAGTCTGACCAGGTCACCAAAAGCCTTCTCATTCTGAATTCTGACTATTTAGACTTTAGTTGGAAGTTCTTGCAGCCTTCAGTCTTCAGTTTTCTTCTCCGTTGTTCCTCAGTTTCTTCTCTTTTATTTCTCCCCTCTGTTTTCAATCCGTCCATCTTCGACAACAGTCAGATCAAATAATATATATATATATATATATATATATATATATATATATATATATATATATATATATATATATATATATATATATATATATATATATATATATAATAATATGCTAACTAGCTAATTCTGTAACGCATCCATCTGATAATAAAAATAAATATAATAATAATAATAATAATAATAATAATAATAATAATAATAATAATAATAATAATAATAATAATAATAATAATAATAATAATAATAATAATAATAATAATAATAAATATAATATTT
>JABUQX010145698.1:17500-27500 GCA_015478945.1 Trachelipus rathkii
CACCTTCGGATTCGAATCCGAATCCGAATCCGTGTGTGTGGAAATGTTCGAATCCGAATCCGAATCCGAATCCATATAAAAAGAATCGAATCAGAATCCAGTTCAGATATGTGTTTTTACAAAATTATACAGCCAACCAAATATAAAGCATTTCTTTCAAATAATTATAGGATAGCTATAGAAATAAAATTTTTTTTTTTTTTTTTTTTTTTTTTTTTTACTGCTGATATACATATTTATTTTCATGCTAAATAATTAATTTCTATTATATATATATATATATATATATATATATATATATATATATATATATATATATATATATATATATATATATATATATATATATATATATATATATATATATATATATATATATATATATATATATATATATATATATATATAAAAATATATAATTGGTATTTAGTACAGCTCGCCCAATAAAACTACAATAGCTACAGCGAAAAGGAATACATTGCTGGAATGCTGGTCCAATTTTAGTGCGGAAAATGTAAAAAAAAAATATATATATATATATATATATATATATATATATATATATATATATATATATATATATATATATATATATATCCTATCAACTCTTCTAATAGCTAAAACGGAATACATTGCTGGAATCCTGGTAAAAAATTTTAGATAGGAAAATGTAAAAAAATAAAAAAATAAAAATTATTGTTAATAATTATAGTAAAATGATTAGAGAGCCTATTTAGAGACCTTTTATTGGTTACTCGTTAAAATAAATAGACTTTCTATTAAATTTTGTTTTTTTTTAACTAAAGAATACCCCAAGGGTATACCGCGTCTCTCGGCCTTCCGGGGAACTACGGGGTAGGACTAATTCCCCCCCTCCGGGGAGGGTCTCCGGAACCCCCGCTCTTTGGTATTTGGGTGTCGCGGGGGTTCCTCCGCCCCTCCCCTACGGGGTATGGAAAACGTCCCCCCCTGTGTTCCCCGTCGGCTCGAGCCCCCTACATTGCCGTGTAATACCTTTACAAATAATATATATATATATTATGTCCCCTGCTTCTAAAAAAAAAATAGCCAATATTTATTTTATTTATTTATTATTATTGTTTTACATTTTCTAAGTAAAATTTTAAAAGGATTCAAAAATGTATTTTTTTTTGCTGTAGCTATTTTTTGTTTTTGAATATTATTTTTTTTTTTTTTTTTCTTTTTTTTTACAGTTTTCACAATAAAATTTTGCCAGGATTCAACAATGTTCCTTTTTCCTGTAGCTATTGTAGTTTTTTGAGATATGGATCGAGATAGTTGTCGCTTTAAACCAAATATCACCTATATATATATATATATATATATATATATATATATATATATATATAAAATTTTTGCTATATATATAAATATTCATATATAAATTACTCAAACTAAATATACTCGCTATATATATATATATATATATATATATATATATATATATATATATATATATATATGCCCTTACATTTCATCACGACATTTTATTTTTATGAAAGAGATTTATGCATTCCGGACAAATTATTTTTTTTAATTTTTTAGTGTGAAGCTTAAAAATGAAATAATATATATTTATATATATATATATATATATATATATATATATATATATATATATATATATATATATATATATATATATATATATATATATATATATATATATATATATATCTTTTTTTATATATATATATATATATATATATATATATATATATATATATATATATATATATATATATATATAGGTCAGCTTCTGGATTGTCCGTCATATGTATCTTAAAAACTATTAATGCTACAGTAAAACGGAATACATTGGTGGAATGCTGGTCCAATTTTAATGCTAAAAAAAAAAAAAAAAAAAAAAAAAAAAAAAAAAAAAATCTCTCAAAAACTACAATAGCTACAGCGAAAAGGAATACATTTTTGGAATCCTGGTAAAATTTCACATAGGAAAATGTAAAAAAAAAAAAAAAAAAATATTATTATTTAATTATAGTAATATGATTAGAAGGCCTATTTAGAGACCTTTTATTGGTTTCTCGTTAAAATAAATAGTTTCTATTAAATTTTCTTTTTTTTTTTTTTTAAAAAAATACCCAAGGGTATACCGCCCCGATGGCAGGAGTCGGGGTCTCGGCCTTCCGGGGGAACTACAGGGTAGGACTATTTCCCTCCGGGGAGGGTCTCCGGAACCCCCGCTCTTTGGTATTTGGGTGTCGCGGGGGTTCCTCCGCCCCTCCCCTACGGGGTATGGAAAACATCCCCCCCTAGTGTGCCGTATAAAGCAAAATTTAATAGAAAGTCTATTTATTTTAACGAGAAACCAATAAAAGTTCTCTAAATAGGCCTTCTAATCATATTACTATAATTATTAACAATAATTTTTTTTTTTTTTTTTTTTTTTTTTTTTTTACATTTTCCTATGTGAAATTTTACCAGGATTCAAAAATGTATTCCTTTTGCTGTAGCTATTGTAGTTTTTTAATTTTTACATTTCCAGGCTTAAAATTGGACCAGCATTCCACAATGTATTCTGTTTTCTTGTATTATTAATGTTTTTAAGATATATATGAAAGATAATTCAGAAGCTGGCAATATATATATATATATATATATATATATATATATATATATATATACTCTCTCTATATATATATATATATCTCTCTGCTATATACTATATACTGCTATATATATTATAGAAGAGCCACAATCCATATCTCAAAAACTACAATAGCTACAGGGAAAAGGAATACATTGTTGGAATCCTGGCAAAATTATTTAACAATTAAATTTAATTATTTAAAAGTAATTATTTAACTTTCAATTTTGTACGTTGATTGGTCAATAATAATAGAAATACGCCTTTTGATTGGCTCTTAAAGCACTCTTGTGATTGGCTCCTAAATGATTGTGCAATTTTGTTCTGTTTTCATTTTTTTTTTTTTATTTTTAACATCCTGTAGAAACAAGAAATAGACTCGGATTCGAATCCGGATTCGGAATCAAGCTCCGAATCCGAATCCGTGTGTGTAAAAATGTTCGAATCCGAATCCGAATCCGATCCAGCACCTTCGGATTCGAATCCGAATCCGAATCCGTGTGTGTGGAATGTTCGAATCCGAATCCGAATCCGAATCCAAGCACCTATGGATTCGAATCCGAATCCGAATCCGGATTCGAGAGCTCGAATCCGGATTCGAATCCGAATCCGGATTCGGATTCGCCCATCACTGATATATATATATATATATATATATATATATATATATATATATATATATATATATATATATATATATATATATATATATATATATATATATATATATATATATATATATATATATATATATATTTAGGTCCTTTATTAAACCTGGGGGGCAATAATAAAATTAGTATCGGAATGGTTGGTAATGCTAATTAGTATCGGAATGATTAGTAATGCTAATTAGTATCGGAATGGTTGGTAATGCTATTTCAGAATTATTTACCTACGCTAAGATTGCCTTCTTTCATTGTTATTCGAAAAAAGAAGAATTTATTTTAATTTTACGCACCGGTTTTGCAAGTCCGCAGGCGGTCTGCCATGCATGGTGGAAAAGTGTATCTCACCCTACGGTATTCGTTAATTAAAAAACAAACAAAAAAAAACTGTCATGGCGTCCAAATTCGCTCTACAAACTTTACGTAGATACATCAAATTTAAACTGAAATAAATTGCCTAAGCTTACTCATTTTATAAGCTTAAATGTGAAGACCAAAAAAAAGATATCAATTTCTTTTAGCTTTTTTGTTAATATTAATTAAATTATATATCAAAATTCACCATTACAGAGAAAGTTTGTCTTCTTCTGTTTCATAAATTTAAGATCATAAAATGCATTTCCCAGTTTTACCAACCTTACAAAGCTTAAATTTTTTATTGCCCTCTGGTTTAATAAAAGTATATATATATATATATATATATATATATATATATATATATATATATATATATATATATATATATATATATATATATATATATATATATATATATATATATATATATATAAAATTTCGTTCTCTGAAATAGAATTTACAAATGTAATATTAGAGATCGGTTCTGCTGGTAAGAGTTCCTGGCTCAATCCCTTATGAGAATCTTAGGATGCAATTTTAGAGAGGTTTTCCTCCTAAAACAAGGAAGGAAGTGGTCGTGATGAAAGGGATTTTTTATATATATTTAAACAAATTGGATGGTTTCTAGCATTAAATTAAAAAGACATTCTTTCGTACACCTGTTAGTTTGGCAAGCAAAAGTAATTAAGTTTTTTTTTTAATTAAAAACCAAAAACTAAAACAAATTTTTCAGTTCCTCTCTATCTTTCTGTCTGTTTATCTGTCTATTTATCTGTCTATTTATCTGTCTGTCTGTCTGTCTGTCTGTCTGTCTGTCTGTCTGTCTGTCTGTCTGCCTGCCTGCCTGCCTGTCTGCCTGTCTGCCTGTCTGCCTGTCTGTCTGTCTGCCTGTCTGTCTGTCTGTCTGTCTGTCTGTCTGTCTGTCTGTCTGTCTCCGTTATATATATATATATATATATATATATATATATATATATATATAATAATAAAATATATATATATATATATATATATATATATATATATATATATATATATATATATATATATATATATATATATATATATATATATATATATATATATAACATATAACTATATATATATATATATATAGTTTTGGGTAAATGCCCGGGCACTTAAGAATTGGGCAAATGGAATCCATATGTGTAAAAATGTTCGAATCCGAATTCAGCACCTTCGGATTCGAATCCCGAATCCGAATCCGTGTGTGTGGAAATGTTCGAATCGAATCGAATCGAATCCTTATAAAAGCTTGAATCCGAATCAGATCCGGATTCGAATCCGAATCCGGATTCGAATCCTTCCAATGTTTTTTTACAAAATTATACAACCAACCAAAATATGACATTTCTTTTCAAATATTTATGGGATAGCTATAGAGATAAAATTTTAATTCATTTTTATTTTTTTTTTTTTACACTTGACATACATATTTATTTTCATGCTAAATAATTACTTTCTATTATTTATATATATATATATATATATATATATATATATATATATATATATATATATATATATATATATATATATATATATATATATATATATATATATATATATATATATATATATATATATATATATATATATATATATATATATATATATATATATATATGGTGAAATTTGGTTTAAAGCCACAACTCATATCTCAAAAACTACAATAGCTACAGCGAAAAGGAATACATTGCTGGAATGCTGGTCCAATTTTAGTGCGGAAAATATAAAAAAATAATAATATATATATATATATATATATATATATATATATATATATATATATATATATACTCTATATATATATATATATATATATATATATATCTCAAAAACACAATAGACAGGGAAAAAGAATACATTTTTGGAATCCTGGTAAAATTTTAGATAGGAAAATGTAAAAAAATAAAAAATAAAAAAATTATTGTTAATAATTATAGTAATATGATTAGAGAGCCTATTTAGAGACCTTTTATTAGATTACTCGTTAAAATAAATAGACTTTCTATTAAATTTTGCTTTTTTTACTAAAGAATACCCCAAGGGTATACCGCACCGATGGCAGGAGTCGGGGTCTCTCGGCCTTCCGGGGAACAACGGGGTAGGACTAATTCCCCCCCTCCGGGGAGGGTCTCGGAACCCCCGCTCTTTCAATTATTTGCTTGGGTGTGGCGGTTCCTCCGCCCCTTCCCTGCAGATATGGAAAGCGTGCACAATGAACTCCCCGTCAGCTCCGAGGCCCCCTACATTGCCGTGTAATACCTTTACAATATATATATATATATGTTATAATGTCCCCTGCTTCTAAAAAAAAAAATAGCCAATATTATTTTATTTATTTATTATTATTGTTTATTTCCTGCTAAAATTTACAAGGATTCAAAATGCAACCCACTTAGAATACTATTATGCCAATGAGTTTTTTTTTTTTTTTTTTTAACAGTTTTCACAGTAAAATTTTGCCGGGATTCCAACAATGGTTTCCTTTTCCCTGTAGCTATTGTAGTTTTTGAGATATGGATCGATGATAGTTGTGGTTTTAAACCAAATATCACCTATATATATATATATATATATATATATATATATATATATATATATATATATATATATATATATATATATATATATATATATATATATATATATATATATATATATGTGTTTATATTTTTCTGTCACATATATATATATATGTCTCTATATATGCCCTTTTATTTCCATCACGACATTTATTTTTATGGAAAGGGTATTGCATTCAGGACAGAATTATTTTTAAATTTTTAGTGTGAGAGCTAAAAATGTGATAATATATATATATATATATATATATATATATATATATATATATATATATATAAATATAATATATATATATATATATATATATATATATATATATATATATATATATATATATATATATATATATATATATATATATATAATATATATATATATATATATATATATATATATATATATATATAGGTCAGCGTTTGGATTGTCCGTCATATGTATCTTAAAAACTATTAATACTACAGTAAAACGGAATACATTGCTGGAATGCTGGTCCAATTTTAGTGCTGAAAATGTAAAAAAAAAAAAAAAAAAAAAAAAAAAAAAAAAAAAAAATCTAAAAAACTACAATAGCTACAGCGAAAAGGAATACATTTTTGGAATCCTGGTAAAATTTCACAAAGGAAAATGTAAAAAAAATATTGTTAATAATTATAGTAATATGATTAGAAGGCCTATTTAGAGACCTTTTATTGGTTTTTCGTTAAAATAAATAGACTTTCTATTAAATTTTCTTTTTTTTTTTTTTTTACTAAAGAATACCCAAGGGTATACCACCCCGATGGCAGGAGTCGGGGTCTCTCGGCCTTCCGGGGAACTACGGGGTAGGATTATTTCCCCCCTCCGGGGAGGGTCTCCGGAACCCCCGCTCTTTGGTATTTGGGTGTCGCGGGGGTTCCTCCGCCCCTCCCCTACGGGGTATGGAAAACATCCCCCCTATGTTCCCCGTCGGCTCGAGCCCCCTAGTGTGCCGTATAAAGCAAAATTTAATAGAAAGTCTATTTATTTTAACGAGAAACCAATAAAAGGTCTCTAAATAGGCCTTCTAATCATATTACTATAATTATTAACAATAATTTTTTTTTTTTTTTTTTTTTTACATTTTCCTATGTGAAATTTTACCAGGATTCCAAAAATGTATTCCTTTTCGCTGTAGCTATTGTAGTTTTTAATTTTTACATTTCAGGCTTAAAATTTGTACCAAAATTCGACCAATGTATTGTGTTTTATATAATTAATAGTTTTAATATATATATAACAAATATAAAACAAAAACATATATATATATATATATATATATATATATATATATATATATATATATATATATATATATATATATATATATATATATATATATATTTTATTTTTTTATATATATATTTATAAATATAATATATATATATATATATATATATATATATATATATATATATATATATTATAAGAAGAGCCACAATCCATATCTCAAAAACTACAATACCTCAAGCGTCGTCAAAATAAATAAATTAATTTACTTTACGTCCCTTTCGCCAACCGAAAAGTAATTATTTAACTTTCAATTTTGTACGTTAATTGGTCAATAATAATAGAAATCACGCCTTTTGATTGTGGCTCTTAAACACTCTTGTGATTGGCTCCCTAAATGATTATTACAATTTTGTTCTGTTTCATTTTTTTTTTTGATTTTTACCATCCTGTAAAGAGCAAGAAATGACTCGGATTCGAATCCAGATTCGGAATCAAGCTCGAATCGAATCCGTGTGTGTAAAATATTTCGAATCGATCAGATCGATCCAACGCCTTCAGTTCGAATCCGAATCCGAATCCGTGTGTGTGGAATGTTCGAATCCGAATCCTCCGAATCCAAGCACCTATGGATTCGAATCGAATCGAATCAGTTCGAGCTCGATCAAAAATCTAGTGGCTCCAGCTGCATATCACTGATATATATATATATAAATATAAAATATATATATATTTATCTATATATAGCTCTTTCTTTCTTATATATATATATATATATATATATATATATATATATATATATATATATATATCAAGGTTTAAGGGACTGAATAGCGCTGTAGGAAGAGATTTTGTTGAACTTCAATATCTTAAATATGATGTAGAAGTCAGGCCAATGAACTGAAGCCGTTCTTGCGTGAGAGATCGAAATCACTCTCCAAATTTAGGGCTAAAATTTGCAAATATTTAGTGCTCCCTCTATAGAAGACCAGTACATTTAAACATTACTTTTCATTCCAGCTTTAACAAAATACTATTTAAGTAATTCTTATCAGTTAGAGAATAAAATAAAATTATATATATATATATATATATATATATATATATATATATATATATATATATATATATATATATATATATATATATATATATATATATTTATTTTTATATATATATATATATATATATTATTTATAACTATTTTATAATTATTATATGTAATTTATATCTGAAATATTGTTAAATTTTGTGGTAGATGAAGTTGGGTTCAAAATATGTTTTAAGATTTTAACCAGATAAATATTTGCGACTTTTATTAAACATCCGGAGATCCAGAAATAACCAAAGAATAAATTTTAGAAAATATTTATATATATAAGTTAAAATAAAAATAACAGCAAATTGATCTTAAAATTATAATAAGTAAACACTACCAAAAGTTTTAACTGTTCCTCAAATTTAAAAAAAAAAAAACAATTATTTTTGAGTAATTTCTCATAATACAAACGAAAATAAACGAAGTTTTATAAAGAAAGGTATCTGATGTAAACCAGTATTGTGGAATCGGTAATCGGTAATCGGTAATCGGTAATCATCTGCCTATTCTAGTTCGGATTCAAACTATTTTGGATTTCCCATTTCTATTATGGATTCGATTCCAACGACTTCTGGACATCCGATTATCAAACTTTACTCCGATTCTGGTACACAAGAATGACTTCCAAACCGATTCCAACTCTGATTTTGATTCCCATTCTGAGATTAGGGGCTCCAATCCCGATTAAAATCGCATAGCCATAGTTGTAGCACATACACCAGAGCATCATCGAATTTGATTATTGCTCAAAACATTGACTTGGTTAATTAAGGACTTGACATTATCATTATCATACTTCCCACTCGGCCCTTAAAGACTTGACATTACCATTGACGTCAACATACTTCACACGCGGCCCAAAACTTGACCATACTATTAACGAAATAGCTAAAGTTACAGAAAGTCATCATTGATACAGTAATAATGAATAAACAAAAATACGAACTTCACTGGCATAGCCCTATTCGAGAAGGAAAACATTCTAGGGAGTTTCTACCTAAAATTCATATGCGGGATGGATCGAACCTACGTCTTCAACATCCCAATGGCCGTATTCGTGAATGGGAAACTTTCTAGAATGTTTTTATACAACAATCCGAAAGATTGATCAGAACGGCGTCTTCAAACACGAAAGTTAAACAAGAAAGCTTATAATTTATGAAGAAACATTTTTGACATGTATGACGTCATTTTGCTTTGTGAAAAACTGAAGTGGCCTGTGAATGAATATAGTCATAATGAAAGTACAAACTTCATAAATTCGATAGGAAAACAAGTGCTTAGTTGATTCAAAATAAAATTCAAAATAAAATTTAAATTGAAGTTCAAAATTTAATATATATATATATATATATATATATATATATATATATATATATATATATAATATATATA
>JABUQX010145698.1:32500-34655 GCA_015478945.1 Trachelipus rathkii
AAAGTAAAATATGTAATATAAATTATATGTTTTTTGTAAGATAAAACTATTTTCTATAATTTTTTTAACAAGCCAACTAAATAATTTTAAAATCAAAATAATAGTTTACTATATACACTTCGCTATTATTATTAAATTTAAACGGAAATGCACTTCTTTTGTTTAACTTAATTCACTTTTTAAGCAACTGCACTATTGGTCCTATTGCTCAGTAGATGAGTTGGTCTTCATGGAAGACGAATCATCATCTGATTGAGGAACCATCTGTGAAGATGAACTATCAGCCGGTAAAGGAACCATCTGTGAAAGCGAAATACCTTCCGGTAAGGAACCATCTGCGAAGGCGATTTACCAGCCGGGTGTTGAAACTCGTCCGAAAGATATGAAACTTGAAACTTACAGCTGATCTCTCTTGTTCGATTTTAAAGAAAGTACGAATCACCAAGAAGAATACAGGGTGAATGAAGATAATACAGTGACAGTGGTATGAAATCCTCCATTGTAGCAGACATGTCACTATATTGAAGTTTATTCCTCTTCATTCTTCTAAGAAAACTAACTTACATATAGTAGTAGTGGTATGTGTTCTGATATTGTATGGTACGTACTACTAAACATATATACTGATGCAAATTTAATTCTTCAGGGTATCTATCCATATACAGTAGCAGTGGTATGAGGTGTCAATTGGTTGAGAAGTAATACCATACAAGGATGAATATTTCTTCTATTGAAACCAGAGCTGTAGAGACAAAATGGAAGTTCATCTGAAGTAATGTAAGCTTGTCCGTAAAGAGAGTAGTTAGTTATCCTAGTGTCGATGGAACAAGTCGCCTTAAACTGAGGTTGATAGACCTGCGTATTAACTGAATGACTAATGTTCCTGCCTCCATCAATCTGCGTGCTGCTTGAAGTTTCTACGTTATTTAATATCTTCAAATTCGTACAATGTACAAGTGTCGACGGAAATAGCCATGTTAAACTGAAGCTTGGAGCCCTGGGATTAACGGTAGAACTTTTTCTCGTCTTCATTAGCCCGCATATTGCTTGAATTTTTCTTCTTTAATGGGATCTTCTGCTGGGAACTGCTGCGATTTGTTGTCTTTTCCGTTCTCAGAGAGACCAGGTTTGTAGGAGAAGTAGTTCGTCTGCATCCTCTTCTTGAATCCTCCTTTTTCTGTAAAGAACTCTTCTAGTAGAGTTCTTAGAGCTTCGAAGGCATTTTCTTAAGAGTATGTTCTACTTGAGAAGGCATCTTCTTGAAGAGCGGTCTTCGAGTCCAGAGAGAGTGGACTTCTTCTGCTTGAAGAAAGGTAGTGTTCAACTTCCGGGGTCACCAATATAAAGCGAGAGGAGGTGTTGACTTGTAGTTATCTCTCTTCTTCTGCTTGCTCCTCCGCTTCATGGGTAGTTGTTGTAGTTGAAGCTCTCTCGTAGGTGTCATGAAACTCGAATGTTGAATTTAAATAGAATAAATTTATTAAAACACTTTTAAATATATTTACCAACTTCGCACATATGCAGTTAAACTTTATTTATGATATTTTCAGCTTTGTCATAAAACCTCTTGCAAACCTGAGATTTTTAGTACATTTAATTTTATGTTTTCCCCCAATTATGGGAAACAAAGTAGGGAATATTTAACGTCCGCAAATCGCAAGCTAAAGATAAACAGTAATAATCATCAATATTCAAGATATTTTTAGCAATAAAAGTACAAAATATTGTGTAAAAAATGCTATAAATCATCATAATACACATTATTTTACGTTATTTAGTATATATTAGAATGGTAAATGCAAATAAAGAGCTTAAAATTAACTTGCCTTTCTTCTCCGATAATAGAAATACGTAATTTAAAACAGAAAACCTTTAGGTGGATTAACTTTTCTATATAATAAGTATTTTTCTTTTTTTAAAGCAAAGTATAATACATTTTACTTAACATTTTTATATAAAAAGATACTTTATATTTACATAAATAATAAATATTATATTTAATATTAATTTATGAATATAAACTTAATTTCAAAAAGTAAAATATGTAATATGTATTCCAGCGTTTTTTGTGAGATAAAACCATTTTCTATAATTCTTTTAACAAGGCCAACTAATTAATTTTAAAATCAAAATAATAGTTTTCTATATATATATA
>JABUQX010145700.1:2500-19671 GCA_015478945.1 Trachelipus rathkii
CATTAATTATTATTCCATAATGAACAAATGAATTTAAACATTAATTTACACTCAAAATTTAGTTTCTTTACACTACAAAAGCGGGGAAAGAATCAAGATTATTAGAAAATAAAAATACATATGAAATATAACTTTAAGAATCTAATCAAAGTATTAATTCAGCACTTGGCCTCCTTATTCTTCTCCATCAATTCGACGAGATGTAGATTTCTCTTCTGGAGAACAGCCTCTCATGATTTTCATCTGACAGTGTATATCCCTTGACCCTTAAGGTGTCCTTGCCAATGGAACACTGGATAAAGTAGCTGTGTTGTACTTGATGAACAGGTCGGCAAACACCCTCCCACACAAGAAGAAGGTCAGATTAATTGTTGTAAAAACTTTCACAACACAGAAAAGAGCAAATATGATTTTAGGGCAAGTAAAATAAAATTTAGCGTACTTAATTTTAGTGAAAGCTAATTGGTCCGGTGAAGGTGAGAAAGATAGCTGAAGCACTTTTCCACTTTGTCCAACATTGAAGGAAATATATTTCAGCACCGCCCTCTGTTTCAATAGGATGGTCTAGTGGTCAAGACGATGAATTCTATTCTTGTAGGCAGGAACGCTGGTTCGAACCCAAACTTTTCTTTTCAAAATATGCAAATTAGGATCTTTATTTTCTAACATCTATTATGTTATGATTTCTTAAAAACATTAATTTAGTTAAATAAATAATAAGATCTGGGAGGGACATGCCTATTGATTCAAGTCATATTTTGTATAACAACACAAAACTTTTATTCTTTTTATGTTTATAAGTTTTAAAATTTTCCCGTTTTTACATACCCTAAAGCAGTAAATCAGTAAATCAGTAAATCAAACCATCCACCTCACCCTCCCCTCCACCCATGATCTATTGGTCTATTGATCTATTAATATATTGATTCAAGTCATATTTTGTATAGCATAACAAAAAACTTTTAATTTATTTTTGTTTTATTTGCTTTAAACTTTTTGTTTTTACTAAAAAAATTATTCTTTTTATGTTTATAACTTAAAAAATTGTGTTTTAACATACCCTAAAGCAGTAAATCAGTAAATCAGTAAATCAAACTACCACTCTACCCTCCCTACCCCACCCATGATCTATTGATCAATTGATCTATTAATTCAAGCCGTATTTTGTATAACATAACACAAAACTTTTATTTATTTTTATTTTATTTTATTTAAAAATATATTTTTAACAAAATTTTTATTCACTTTATGTTTATAACTTAAAAAATTTGCGTTTTTACACCCCCTAAGGCAGTAAATCAGTAAATCAGTAAAGCAAACCATCCTCTCCTCCCCTCCGCCCATCCTACCACCATCCTATGATCTATTGATCTATTGATCTATTGTTTCATGTCACGTTTCGAGTATCATTTTGGATAAACATAACATAAATTCAAGTTCTTTATACAATGACCAACGAATATATGCTATCGTATAAAAGTTTTAATATTAATAAAGCTAACATAGTATCACCTGAACTAAGAATATAATGTACAACGACAAACCTAACACACCTTAAGCACGAATAAACTGTTAACATTAACAAACCTCCACACTTAACAACAGTAAAGCAACTAACATAGCACACAAGAACGTAACCTATTCACACTTTGTCAAGCATATCTCTAACATTGCAATGTTAATTTTACATTAACATTGCAATATTTAACAAAAGTTTATCATAATCTTGTCTAATTATCATACAATCCAACGAATATATACTAGCGTAACAAAGTTTTCTATATTAACAGTAATATTTAGCAAAAATTTATCATAACCTTACCTAACTATCATAATTCCCAACGAATAATTGCAAACATAACAAAAATAAGTTCTTTGAATAAAATATCATAGTAAAATGAAATAGTTTACTGATCCTAAAGCAGTAATTCAGTAAATCAGTAAATCTGTAAATCAAATCACCCGCCCCTCCCCTCAACTCCCTCACACCCATTCATGATCTATTGCTCTATTGATCTAATGATTCATGTCACATTTCGAGTATCATTTCGGATAAACATAGCATAAAAATAAGTTCTTTATATAATAACCAACGAATATATGCTAACGTAACAAAGTTTTCACATTAATAAAGCTAACATAGTATAACCTGAAATGTGAATATAATATACAACGACAAACCTAACACACCTTACGCACGAATAAATTACTAACATTAACAAAGTTCCATACTTAACAACAGCAAAGTACCTAACACAGCATACAAAACGTAACCTATTCACACTTTTTCAACAATATCTCTGACATATCAATGTTAATTTTACATTAACATGGTAATATTTAACAAAAAATTATCATAACTCTGTCTAATTATCATACTGACCAACGAATATATGCTAACGTAACAAAGTTTTTTACATTAACATAGTGATATGTTTAACATAGTGATATGTTAGTGTAAAAATTATTTAACAAAAATTTACCATAACCCTGTCTAATTATCATACTGACCAAAGAATATATGTTAAGGTAACAAAGATTTTTACATTAACATCGTAACATTTAACAAAAATTTATCATAAAGTCATATATATAACTAATATACCCCAACAGAATAGATTGCAAATATAATGAAGTTTTGTCAAATAACAAAAATAACAAAGAATATTTTCTCATAATAAAAATAAGTTCTTTGAATAAAATATCATAGTAAAGTGTAATAGTTTACTAATTTTAGAACAGTAAGTCAATAAATCAGTAAATCAAACAACCCGCCTATTCTCTCCCTCCCCACCCACCCTTCTATGATATATTGATCCATTGATCTATTGATTCCAATCATATTTCGAGCATCATTTTGGATAAACCTAACATAAAAAGAAGTTCTTTATATACTGGCCAACGAATATTTGCTAACGTAACATAGTTTTAACATCAATAAAGCTAACATATCATAACCTGAACTAAGAATATAATGTACAACGACAAACCTAACATACCTTACACACGAATAAACAGACAACATTTACAAATTTCCGTACTTAGCAACAGTAAAGTAACTAATATTGCATACAGAACGTATCCTATTCACACTTTTTCAAACGTATCTGTAATATATCATTGTTATTTTTACCTTATCATAGTAATATTTAACAAAAATTTCTCAAAACCTTACCTAATTATCATACAGACCAACGAATATATACTAATGTAACAAAGTTTTCACATTAATAAAGCTAACAAAGCATATCCAGAACTAAGAATATAATGTTCAACGACAAACCTAACACACCTTACGCACGAATAAACTACTATCATTAACAAAGTTCCAAACTTAACAACAGTAAAGTAGCAAGCAGGACATACAAAAACTCAATGTATCCCCACTTTTTCAACATATCAGCAACAGCTAAAGTAGTGTTATCTATCGAAATCACCTAACAAAGTGACCAATCTATCAAAGACACCAGCATCTTGAACTATGATTTGATACTACATTCATCAAAGTGTCACTCTTGTCAAATATAACATCATTTTGAACTATAAATAAACGTAGACATTAGCAAAATTCTCGGGCAAACCTAACATTACTCAGCAAAATCTTAACCTAAACCCACGTTTCTAACACATCACCACGAGAAAGACAGTAATATCTTACGAAACTTATCATTTCTCTAATAAATCAGTGTTAATTTCACATTGTCAAAATGATATTTAACAAAACGTAACAGAAATTAAACATAACCTAGCATATCTAACACTTACAAAGAGCAAAAACCTGCAATAGATACTAACATTTGGAATCACGAATAAGACATTACCATTTGAACCTATGAATAAGTTCTCAACCTACCCCTCATTATACAGCAAAACTCAACCTATCCCTGTTTTTAATCATATTATCAGCAGTTAAATCAGTATTATCTAACAAAATTCCTTAACAAAGCGTAAAAACTATCAAAGATAACAGCATCTTAAACTATGAATTAATATCAAATATAACATCATTTTGAAATATGAACCAACGTTGATGTAACACTGTATACATGGAATGTATAACATTTTATTTCATATTTTTGTTTGTGTAGTAAAGTTCCCATAATGCTCTTGCATTGACCCCATCCCCTTTACATAACATGTATCTCGTGATAGCCCATTCAAACTAGTATGTATATATATTGTATAATATTTGTCAAAGGAATATATGAAGTATTTTAGCAAGCGCCAATTGTAAATTTGTTTTACGAGCTTGTCTCTTAAAGTAGATATGCCATTGGTGACTGCTATAACTACTCCATTATTATTATTATTACTATTATTATTATTATTATTATTATTATTATTATTATTATTATTATTATTATTATTATTATTATTATTATTATTATTATTATTATTATTATTATTATTATTATTATTATTATTATTATTATTATTATTATTATTATTATTATTATTATTATTATTATTATTATTATTATTATTATTATTATTATTATTATGCGGTAATGCGATGTTAAAAAGGAAATATATATTTATATATATATATATATATATATATATATATATATATATATATATATATATATATATATATATATATATATATATATATATATATATATATATATATATATATATATATATATATATATATATATATTTTATATTGTTTTATGTATATATTTATATATATATATATATATATATATATATATATATATATATATATATATATATATATATATATATATATATATATATATATATATATATATGAATAAATTGATATAAAATCATTTTATTTCTTAACATTAAAATAAGTGGAATATTTTTGGTAAGCAATGTGAAGCTCTAAAACTCCGATAACAGTAAGTCTTTTATTCTGATGGGACGAAATACTGTAATTTCTCTTGTAAATATGAAATAGTTCTAAGAAATACCAACCCGCCTCCCCTTCAGATGCTGACTATATATTTTTCTTACTGTTATAATTAATTAATGTATATATCATTCAACCTACTGTTTTACTTGTCGCTAAGTGGCTAATGGACGTAATCTATGTTACTCATTCTGGTATAAATACTGAGGAGGAGCATATTTTGGAACCTTTTTTCGCTTTTATTGCTTTGGTCAAAGATGTGTTAAGTTGGTAATTGCATGTCTCGTATATTGCTCGATCAATTTTTTGTATTAGTGATTTTATTTTCGTCTGCAGGAGTGCATTCTTTTATTGTGATTTATTGTGAAGTTAAATCTTTTATTTATTTTAAAGTTAATACTGGGCTATAAATTTGTGAGGTTGTAATATTGCTATAATATTTCAATGGTTAAAGTAATCAGGTTTGGTATTTATCAATGAAAGTGTGAGTAAACAAAATATATTATGTCCATAAATTTTCGACGTACGTAGTCTATGTTTATACATTTGTAAGAATTTGTTGCAGCCGACATTGTTGCCATTTGTCGCTTGCAGGTAAGCGTTTATTTGATATAAATAATTTTCACAGATTTCTAAGTTATTATTTTTTTATATTAAATATAAAGCATTTGTGATTTCATTATTTATTAAACTACAGTTTGGTCAATGTTTTATTGTTCAGTAATTGGCTTCAATAAAAGTTTTTTAATTACGATTAAGCAACTTTTACATTGAAGTACCGTTGGAATCATATCAGCTGTTGATCACACTTAAAAACAGACGCCTTCAGCAAGTTATTGTTTTGTATAATTTTTCTGCTTAAATACAAAGATCATTTTCTATATCTTACAGTCTATATATTTTTATTAATATATTTTAATTTATTTATATACATTTTTGCGCATGTATGTTTATATATTTTATATATACTTATATATGTTCGAGTATGTATATAAATTTGATGGTAGAGTTTCTGTAAGTTAATATATTGTTGTAGAGATATATATTCATTTGCATGTAAATGTATAGCAAGTACATACATATACATGTTCACAAATATATATTGCAACAGCATTCTAAAGCATATAACAACATCAAGTACTGTGTTTCTATACATTCAATGCGTATGTAAGTAAATGTCTTAGGATATTTAGTTATATATTCACGGATGTATAAAACTTTTCTTATTGTATAAGAGTACAGTACACATTTCATTTTTTTTATTAAAGTATTTTTAAAATTATCCCAGTGGTTTTCATTCTAGTTTCCGATAGTAATTTATTTATTTGTTTATTGAATATTCAATTAATTGATGACTATAGTAGGTCTTTCAGACATATATTTCATGACCAAAGCATTGGTCATATCTGTAAATAAATTCACTGAGAACGAGTATTGACGACTGGTTGGTTGCATATAAAAAAAAGATCCTGTTCGGCCGTTATATTACTTGAATGATCTTCAGGGAGATACGTTGGTAAGTCTTGAGTTTCTATGATTGCACTGCAATACTGTACAGGCCGATAACTTATTCAACAGGAGGTCAGAATACTAATATAATACAGGTCGAGAATTTTAATAAGTGTTGTGGATGGTTGTCTTGTCACGGGGGCCTGGCCAAGGAATTATTTATCTGCTGGAAGAGTAAGTTTTGACATTACAATTATTTATCTTTTAACCACCCCATTACATTTAATTGGGCGATCCTGTCCGTGGATTTATTTTGTAACCATTCCAGTCTATATTCGTTGTCACTGAATTGATTTACTGTGTTTTGAATTCATTTTTGATATTTTTGTTGAATATTGAAGCAGAGAGTTCTTGGTTCTTAATTGTTTTGCTAAAACCTGTGCTAGAGTTATTGTTTAAATATTACCACATTAACATTTGGGATATATGTTAATATTGCATATTAATTGTCAGTGTAGTTCATTGTACTATTCGTTTTGTCAAAGTTTGTATATACTTGATTTTATGCGTATTTTGTTTAAATAGTACCTTTGCCAGCAGAACAACAATTTCAGCTCCGAAAACAAGATAACACTGGTTCCACCTTTAATACCTTATATCTATTGCTCCCATAAATATATATATATATTATTATTATTATATATATATATATATATAAAAATATATATATATTATAGAAGAAGAGTTATTGCTACATATATATATATATATATATTATATATTATATATATATATATATATATATATATATATATATTATATTATTATTTATATATACATATATTATTATTATTATTTCCTTAAATATTATTATTTATATATTACATATATATATATATATATATTATTACATATTATTATTAGTTATTATTATTATTATGTTATATATATATATTACATATATATATATATATATATATGCCATATATATATATTATACATATAATTGAAAAGATTGATCGATTTTCCTCTCCTCGACGAACGTTTTCAGTTCGCATTCCGGCTGACATTAGTGAATGAGCCCTAAATTGCGAAATAACTGAATGAGAAATAAATTGCGAACTGAAAAGGTTGATCGATTTTCCTAAATCGCAGTGACACATTATATTTAGAGAAGATATATATATATATATATATATATATATATATATATATATATATATATATATATATATATATATATATATATCTTTAATTTTGCTGAAATAAATTTGTTTTCATGCATGTATCAGTGAAGACAAATTTCGAAATTTTGTAGAAAAAGTGATTGTGATTCGTGTGTTAGAACGTGACTTTTTGACAAACAGATTATTTTAGAGTTGATTTTTCTTGAAAGAAATTATAATAATGGCTTCTAACACTGAATTTGTGGAAATGTGTAAGTCATTAGGTTTGTCGGGTAAGGAAGCTGCTGCAATGTTCAAAGAGAAGTTAGCTAAAGAAGCTGAACTTGAGCAACAGAAGTTAGCTAAGGAAGCAGAGATTGAACAACAGAAGATAGCTGCTGCTTTGGAGGAGAAAAAGTTAGCGCTTGAAGCTGAAAGGGAGAAAGCTAAGTTTGAAGCTGAAAGTGAGAAAGCTAAGCTTGAAGTTGAAGCTGAAAGGGAGAAAGCTAAGCTTGAAGCTGAAAAGGAGAAAGCTAAGCTTGAGGCTGAAGCCGGAGTAGAAAAAGCTAAGGTCGAAGCTGAGGCTCAAAGAGTTAAGTTAGAGGCAGAGAAAGATGCAAGAGAAGCAGAGGAGAGAATGTTACAGATGAAGTTGGACGCTGATGACAGACAACGTCAACACGACGCAGCAATAATAGCTTCCCAAAGTCTGGCCAAAGCAGTCAGCACTTCCTACGCAAACAAGTACCCGAAATTAAAGTTTCCATTCTTTAATGAAAAGGTGAACGACATTGAGGAGTACTTATTAATGTTTGAAAAACAGGCGGAGGCGAATGACATCCCCAAGGAGAAACGAGCATTAGTTCTAGTGTCATTCCTTACAAGCAAAGCGGTCAATGTTTTCAACAATCTGACTGTGGAGGAGTTGAAAAACTATGATAATTTGAAGAGAGCCTTGTTGATAAGGTACGATCTAACGGAGAGTGGATATGGTACCAGATACAAAAGTATGAGTCCCACTGAGGATGATAACCCCAGGGTGTATCTTCAAAAGATTATTGAGGCCCTAAGAAAATGGATTGCCGCGGCTAATGTAAAGATGACACCTGATGATTTAATAGAATTTTTCTCGGTTGACAAGTACCTTAACACAGTCCCTAAAGAACTTGCAACATACTTGAGGGAGACGAAAAAGAAAGTACCTGAAGAAATCATTGTCAGTTCAGAAGCTTACATGGAAGCTCACCATTTAAAATTTGAATCTAGTCACACACGAAATCATAATCACTCTGATAAAAATAGTCACAATAATAGCAATAATTATCGAGCGAGAGGCAGTGGTTATTTCACGAATAATAGCCATAGAAGTAATGACCAACGCGTATCACGACCAAATAGCAATAAAGATAAGAGCAATAGCGGAAATGGCGACAGACAAGACCATCGTCGCAGTAGTAGTGAGCCCAGGGCTGTGGTCACATGCTACAAGTGTTTGAGGAGAGGGCATCTCGCCAGAGATTGTAGAGCCCCTCCATATTTCAACAGCAGTGGTAGAGGACAGAATAGTTTTAGTAAACAGAAGGAGGAAGGGAAAAACACGGCAGCGTCTGGAGTTTTAGAGAACGGCGATAAAGTCCTGCATGGATCAGAAGAAGAGCCGAATCTCCTTACTGAAACGATGAAGGTGGAAGATGACAATTTGTCACGCCATCTACCTATAACTTATGGGACGGTGAATGGATATCGAGTTAAGATACTCCGAGATACTGGTTGTAGTTTCGTGGTCGTACGAGAGAAGTACGTGCCAAAGGAATGTTATGTTGGTGATAACATGACAATGAGGTTGTTGGACGGAACGGTGAAAGAGGCTCCACTCGCGACTATTGATGTGGATACCCCTTACTACGTGGGTAGGACTACGCAGCAGTGCTGCCGGAAGTTGTTTATGATTTAGTTATTGGGAATGTCAAAGGTGCATTACCCCCGTATCAGCCGAACCTCGCGTGGGAGATGACTGTGTGTCGAGGTCCTCATCTTGAGAAGGACGGGCAAATCCGCAAAGGGTTGCTATTCCCCATCGCCGAGCATGCTGAGGAAGATTCACAGGAAGAATCTACTGAAACTAATCATACTTATGGAATGGCGAGTCTGGAGAAAGATGAGATTTTTAGAGAGGAACCGTCAGTACCACAATCTCTGGACATCAACAGAAAAGATGTCGGACCAACCACTGAAGGACCATTGTGCAAGGTAGAGAAGTCCCAAAGTTCATCAATGGATGAAAAAGTTATAGAGGAAGAAAAAGTTATAGTCCATACAACACCACTAGCTAATGTTGAGGAAGGTACAGGAGTACCGGATGTCCAGGGGACATCATTTGTAAATAGTGTACTTAGGTTTAAGGAACCAGACAGTACGTATGAAGATGGTGAGTCACAGAGAGGTGACACAGCACCTCACACACAAAGTTCCATGGGAGAAGAGATGGTAACCGTGAGTGAAGAAGAAGTAGCTCATGACGGAGAGGTTATGGAACTCACAGGTGATCGTGAAACTTTCAGGGAGAAGCGGAAGGATGGTGTTATTATACCCATCATAGAAGAGCCTTTTCAGCGTGTGATTGCCGGCCCCATAAGAACGATCACGTCACCATCATCTGAAGAACAGCATGTCTTGACGGTAGATGACACCGCCATGAGTTACCGAGAGGTAGTACCTCTAAGGAATATAACCTCCCAGGAGGTTATAAAAGAATGCGGAGAGATTAACATTGAAAAGGAAAGAATGGTGTCTCAAGGAGAGGAAGAAAAAGATGCGAGTACAAAGAAAACTTGCAATGAAGTGCCTGAACGCAGTAGAAGATTAGCGAGGTGTCCTCAACAGTATTGTTGGGCTGACAAGAATTTTGTGCGTTTGTTGACAGGATATGGGAATAAGAAAAGGACACAGCTCATAGAACTGGTAAAGAGAATGGCAGAATCATTGTGCCAGAAAACTTTAGTAAAGGGAGAGATGATGAAGCGCAGAGATTGCCATGGAAAATTGGTACAGGCGCTTAATGGAGATAAATGGCACAATGTAAGGTTTGACAATAAGTACATTAGAGAAGACATCGACAGCTTAGAAATCGTGTGGGTAAAGAAGGAAGATGCATGCGGAGGGAATGAACAAACATACCTCAGGATGAGTGGAGAGGATAAGGTAGAAGGCAAAGGACGGTGCAAAACCGGTTATGGAAGTAAGAGGTATAATGTTGAAGATATATATTCCGCGAATAGTTCCTCAAAGAAGCTATCATCCATCAAGAGGATGAGAAGAACTATCAAGAAGAACGAAAGATGTCTGAAGAGACATGAAGAAATGGAGGAGTGGATAAGATTATAGTCGGATAGGGTGATAAAAGGAGGTGAAGAAGGAGGTAAAGAATGGAGTCCGAGGGGAAAAGGTGCTGAAGGAGCACCGATGGGTGTATGTAAGAATGAGATGCCAGCGGTCAGAAATATGATAGGAATAATGGACGTGAGAAATGAAGCCGACTATTTTGTTGAAAATAGGTCCAAGTATCCTCAGACCTGGCATGAACATTTGACTACTCTAGAGAATGTACTACAAGGACTCCAAGAGGAAGGTTTTACTATCCGACCAACCAAGTGTGAATTCGCTTCGTCGAGCGTAGAGTTCCTAGGTCACTACATTGGTAATGGTAGCAAAATATTACATGAAGATAATGTAATAAAAAATTATGAAGACTGAGCCGCCTAAGAATAAGAAACAGATGAGATCATTCTTAGGGCTCACAGGTTACTACCAGGATTTTGTGAAGAATTATGCGAAACTCGCAGCGCCATTGACTGACCTGACGAAGAAGGGAGAGCCGACGGAAATGGGAGTCAATACATCAGCAAGCTTTTGAAAAACTAAAGGAGGCATTGAGTTCAAAGCCGATTCTAAAAATGCCAGAGTTGGAGAAGACTTTCACGCTACAGGTGGACGCCTCAGATACTACTCTAGGATTTGTCATCCTACAGGAAGAAAAAGGGATTCTTCATCCGGTGGCGTATGGCAGCAAGAAACTGTCAGTGACTCAGCAAAGGTACTCAACAATGGAGAAAGAGGCCTTAGCGATCATTACTGGCATCAGGAAGTTCGAGCCATATCTCTATGGAAAAGAATTTATTTTACAATCTGATCATAGACCTCTGACAGCTATGAGTAAAAAGAGATATAAGAACTCTAGGATCATGAGATGGTCATTGTACCTCCAAAGATTTAGATTTATCTTAAACCACATCAGTGGAAAAGATAATGTCATTGCTGATTATTTGAGTAGATCAGAAGCCGAAGAGACATTGGATTCGCCTGAAGAAGCTACTACAGAAGAAGGAGCACTACAGGATGAAACCAATGTTATAATCCCATGTAAATAAATCCAAATTGTATCAATTTGCCTCAGGTTTGGTGGGCCAAAGATATAACACGGTATACATGGAATGTAAAACATTTTATTACATATTTTTGCTTGTGTAGTAAAGTTCCCATAATGCTCTTGCATTGACCCCATCCCCTTTACATAACATGTATCTCGTGATAGCCCATTCAAACTAGTATGTATATATATATTGTATAATATTTGTCAAAGGAATATATGAAGTATTTTAGCAAGCGCCAATTGTAAATTTGTTTTACGAGCTTTTCTCTTAAAGTAAATAAGCCATTGATGACTGCTATAACTACTCCATTATTATTATTATTATTATTATTATTATTATTATTTTATTTATTATTATTATTATTATTATTATTATTATTATTATTATTATTATTATTATTATTATTATTATTATTATTATTATTATTATTATTATTATTATTATTATTATTATTATTATTATTATTATTATTATTATTATTATTATTATTATTATTATTATTATTATTATTATTATTATTATTATTAATATTATTATTATTATTACGTTAATACGTCAATAAAGAAATTTTGTTGTTAGTATATATATATATATATATATATATATATATATATATATTATTATATATTATTCTTTTTATATTATATATATATAAAATATATATATATATATATATATATATATATATATATATATATAGTTTATGTATATATATATATATATATATATATATATATATATATATATATATATATATATATATATATATATATATATATATATATATATATATATATATATATATATATATATATATATATATATATATATATATATATATATATATATTGTTTTATGTAAGGTTTATATATATATATATATATATATATATAATTAAAATATTTTTATATATATATATATATATATATATATATATATATATATATATATATATATATATATATATAAATAAACTTGCTATTAAATAATTCTTATTTCTAAAATTAAAATAAAATGATATTTTTGTTAAGACAATGTGAAGTTCTAAAACTCCGATAACAGTAAGTCTTTTTATTCTGATGGGACGAAATATTGTAATTTCTCTTGTAAATATGAAATATTCCTAAGGAATACCAACCCGCCTTCCCTTCAGATGCTGACTATATATTTTTCTTACTGTTATAATTAATTAATGTATATATCATTCAACCTACTGTTTTACTTGTCGCTAAGTGGCTAATGGACGTAATCTATGTTACTCAAGCTGGTATAAAAACTGGAGACGAGCATATTTGAGACTCTTTCCGCTCTTATTGCATTTTGGTTAAGATATGTTATGTTGGTAATTGCCATGTCTCGTATATTGCTCGATCAATTTTTTTGTATTAGTGATTTTATTTCGTCTGCAGGAGTGCATTCTTTTTGTGATTTATTGTGAAGTTAAATCTTTTACTTATTTTAAAGTTAATAATGTGTTATAAATTTACGAGGTTGTAATATTGCTATTATGTTTCATTGGTTAACGTAATCAGGTTTGATATTTATCAATGAAAGTGTGAGTAAATAATATTTGTTATGTCCATAAATTTTCGACGTGTGTAGTCTATGTTTATACATTTGTAAGAATTTGTTGCAGCCGATATTGTTGCCATTTGTCGCCTGCAGGTAAGCTTTTATTTGATATAAATAATTTTCACAGATTTCTAAGTTATTATTTTTTTATATTAAAATATAAAACATTTGTGATTTCATTATTTATTAAACCACAGTTTGGTCAATGTTTTATTGTTCAGTAATTGGCTTCAATAAAAGTTTTTTATTTATGATTAAGCAACTTTTGCATTGAAGTACCGTTGGAATCATATCAGCTGTTGATCACACTTAAAAACAGACGCCTTCAGCAAATTATTGTTTTGTATAATTTTTCTGCTTAAATACAAAGGTCATTTTCTATATCTTACAGTCTATATATTTTTATTAATATATTTTAATTTATTTATATACATTTTTGCGCATATATGTTTATATATTTTATATATACCTATATATGTTCGAGTATGTATATAAATTTAATGTTTGTAAGTTAATATATTGTTGCAGCTTTGAGCTGTGCATGTAAATGTATAGCAAGTACATACATATACATGTTCACAAATATATATTGCAACAGCATTCTAAAGCATATAACAACATCAAGTACTGTGTTTCTATACATTCAATGCGTATGTAAGTAAATGTCTTAGGATATTTAGTTATATATTCACGGATGTATAAAACTTTTCTTATTGTATAAGAGTACAGTACACATTTCATTTTCTTTATCAAAGTATTTTAAAATTATCCCAGTGGTTTTCATTCTAGTTTCCGATAGTAATTTATTTACTTGTTTATTGAATATTCAATTAATTTATGACTATAGAAGGTCTTTCAGACATAAATTTTATGATCAAAGCATTGGTCATATCTGTAAATAAATTCACTGAGAACGAGTATTGACGACTGGTTGGTTGCATATAAAAAAAAGATCCCGTTCGGCAGTTATTTACTTGAATGATTTTCAAGGAAATACGTTGGTAAGCCTTGAGTTTCTATGATTGCACTGCAATACTGTACAGGCCGATAACTTATTCAACAGGAGGTCAGAATACTAATATAATAGAGGTCGAGAATTTTAATAAGTGTTGTGGATGGTTGTCTTGTCACGTAAATTCGCCAAGGAATTATTTATCTGCTGGAAGAGTAAGTTTTGACATTACAATTATTTATCTTTTAACCACCCCATTACAGTTGACATTAGCAAAATTCCCTGTCAAACATCATAAAATAACTATCGATCAAAAAGATCAACGAATAAAGGCTAACATAATATTTCCTGAACTAAAAAATTTATAGTACCATAACATACCTGACATACATTAAGCGTGAATAACTGCCGACACTTAAGAAAGTATAACAATCTTAAGCTTTACTATAGACAAACTGGTGGTTTGCAACAGCGCATCATACAGATGCGTTTTGGCAGAACTGTAAGCTTTCAATTATTATTATTATTATTATTATTATTATTATTATTATTATTATTATTATTATTATTATTATTATTATTATTATTATTATTATTATTATTATTATTATTATTATTATTATTATTATTATTATTATTATTATTATTATTATTATTATTATTATTATTATTATTATTATTATTATTATTATTATTATTATTATTAGTAGTAGTAGTAGTAGTAGTAGTAGTAGTAGTAGGACTTGAGATCACCCGGATTATGAAGAGTCCCATCTCGGGGTACCCTGAAGAGGTAAGCAGGGCACAGCCCTTTGAAATGTGCCTTTATGTAACTGCTTTCACCCCCCTTCGGGGTACCCCGAGATGGGTCTTCATGCATCTTTCTGGGGGTGATCTCCAACTACTACTACTACTACTACTACTACTACTAATGATGTTATATTTGACATGAGTGACACTTTGATGAATGTATCACTCCAGAAGATGATGGTGTCTTTGATAGTTTGGACACTTTGTTAAGGAATCTTGTTAGATAACACCGCTTAGCTGTTGATATGTTGGAAAAGTGGGGATACATTGAGTTTTGTATGTCCTGTTAGCTCCTTTACTGTTGCTAAGTATGGAACCTTGTTCATGATAGTAGTTTATTCGTGCGTAAGGTGTGTTAGGTTTGTCGTGGTACATTATATTCTTAGTTCAGGTTATGATATGTTAGCTTTATTAGTGTGAAAACTTTGTTACGTTAGCATATATTCGTTGGTCAGTATATTAAGAACTTATTTTTATGTTATGTTTATCCAAAATGATGCTCGAAATATGACTTGAATCAATAGAT
Source organism: Trachelipus rathkii (assembly GCA_015478945.1). NCBI lineage: Eukaryota > Metazoa > Arthropoda > Malacostraca > Isopoda > Trachelipodidae > Trachelipus > Trachelipus rathkii. The sequence continues at coordinate 18,288 of JABUQX010145700.1, forward strand.
CATGAAAGCGTGGGTGAGGAGGGGAGGAACGGGCGGGTTGTTCGATTTGACAGGATTTATTGACCAACTGCTTTAAAATCAGTAAACCACACTTTATCAAGGATGGCATAAAAAGGAACTTATTTTTTATGTTATATTTGGATGATAAAACTGCTATTTTTATGTTATGTTTGGATAAACTTTGCTATTTCTTTGCAATTACTCGTTGGGGATTATGAAAGTTAGGTTATTATGAATTTTTGTTAAATATTACTATGTTAATGTAAAAACCTTTGTTACGTTAACATATATTCGTTGGTCAGTATGATAATTAGACAGGGATATGGTAAATGTTTGTTAAATATTACCATGTTAATGTAAAATTAACATTGATATGTTAGAGATATCCTTAAAAAAAAGTGTAAATAGGTTACGTTTTGCCTGCTGTGTTAGGGTACTTACTGTTGTTGCTATGGAACTTTGATAATACATACTTTATTCAAAGTAAGGTGTGTTAGTTTGTCGTTGCATATTATATTCTAGTTCAGGTTATTGTTAGCTTATTAATGTGAAAACTTTGTTAAGTTAGCATATGTTCGTTGGTTAGTATATAAAGAACTTATTTTTATGCTATGCTTATCCGAAATGATACTTGAATTGTGACATGAATCAATAGATCAATAGATCAATAGATCAATAGATCATGGAAGGGTTGGGATGAAGGGGAGGGGAGGGGCTGTGGTTTGATTTACTGATTTACTGATTTACTGCTTTAGGATCAGTAAACTTTTACACTTTACAATGATATTTTATTCAAAGAACTTATTCATGGGTTCTCAAGATCATAGGTGCGGTAAGGAGGGTAGATACCCTTTAAGCAGGGTTGGTGATTTTTTTGATTTTTTTAAAAAAATCAAAAAAATAACAAAATCAATGATTTTTTTGATTTTTTTGATTTATTTGATTTATTTTATTTTTTTGATTTTTTCAGGCACAAATTGCCTTTTTTTAATTATTATTTTGATAAAATTAGCAAATAATCCTAATTATTAATTAATAAGTTTAGTAAGTATAATTATTATTTAGTTTAATTAAGTTATTTAAATTATATATATACCCTACACTGTATAATATCTGAGTAATCTAATTTTATTTATTTCTTTATTGAAAATAATTTGAAACTACATTGATGAATTTGTTTATTATATAGTTGAAATATACTTATCATTAATCAACTAATAAAAATTATTAATTTAGAAAAAAAAATTTGCCTAAAAATAAAAAAAATAAATTAGTAAATAATCCTAATATTACCTTGAAGTGGCACGAAAAACGCGGTGTTGTTTCTTCACGATAATGCGGGAAAACGGTTAAACACCCATCTGATTGAACGAAGCACAAATTG